>CAUYQU010037528.1:0-20353 GCA_963574635.1 Cheracebus regulus
CACCATCACCATCATCACCACCATCACCATCATCATCATCACCATCACCATCATCATCACCACCATCATCACCACCATCACCATCATCATCACCATCATCACCACCATCATCACCATCATCACCATCATCATCACCATCATCAACATCATCATCACCATCATCAACACCAAAATCATCACCAACATCAACATCACAAGCATCATCAGCATCATCATCAACATCATCATAAGCACAATCATCACCAGAATCAACAACATCACCATCATCATCACCACAATCATCACCATCATCACCATCATCATCACCATCATCATCACCACTATCATCACCATCATCACCATCACCACCATCATCACCATCATCATCACCATCATCACCATCATCACCATCATCACTATCATCATCACCACCATCATCACCATCATCACCACCATCATCACCATCATCATCATCACCATCATCATCACCACTATCATCACCATCATACCAATCATCATCACTATCATCCCCATCATCACCACCATCATCACCATCATCATCACCACCATCATCACCATCATCATCACCATCACCATCATTCACTGCCATCATCACCATCACCATGACTATCATCAACACCATCATTCACCGCCATCATCACCATCATCACTGCCATCATCACTACTGTGATGGTTTTCACTGACACTATCCAAAACATGTTGTAAAAAGATGGGGGTCACAATATGTAAATCATCACACCTAAGGAAATCTGGGGTATTTTGAGAAGTCACTTAAGGTACCATCTGCATAAAAATGCCTTAGCCTTGTGGGGTAGCTACTGAGAGACCAAGAGGGTTTTGGGAACAAAAACAAGGGAGGCACAGGTTTCCGTGAGTAGAACTGCACAAGAAGGGGCCGAGCAAGAAAGTCCAGGCCCTGTGAGCAGGCAGTGAACACCCCATTCAGGTAGTCAGGGCTTCCAGATGGGCAGAGAAGGAAGAGGCCAGGAAGGCAGGGAGAGATGGAGGGCCCAGCGGGCACACACTTGAGCTGGGAATCCACTTATCCAAGCCCTTGTAGCCTGGGCAGAGCTGAGATGGCAATGCTTTGGATGCCTTGCCCAGAGTTGTTTGCCACACGCCAGATTGAGGACACAATGGGGTACCAAAGACTGAGCATGGGAAGGACAACCAGGAGACTGCAGAAGAGACGCAGGTGTGACCTGGCAGAGTCTTGTCCAGGGAGCTGGAACTGAAAATAGAAAAGGCAGGACAGAATTCAGGCTTTTCAAGTTTATGCTTTTCTCTTTCAAATGGAACCAAGCTCCTGTAGGGCAGCACCTCCCCACACTGCTCAGGACACAGCCCACCATGACGTAACAATGGTCCAGCATGCTGCCAACATTCTATGTGGTTCTCAACCAGCGCCTACCAGCCCCAGTTAGTGAGTTAGTCTAGTGGGAAATCGAGTCACCTGCACTTCAGCACTGCTGTTGGGAGCTCCACTTCAGGACAAGGACTGTGTCTCCTTCAGATTCCTGTTCCCAGAGCCAGTATCAGCCCCGAGCAGGGAACCAGTCAGTGCTGGTAGAGACGGGTGGGGGTCTCACACACTCAGTGGGGTTTTCCAGGGTGGGAGAAGGCAGAGTCAAGGGGAATTGCAGGCTTGAGAGACTGGCGGCTGGAAACCAGCTGGCACCCTTCTCACGGAATCCTGCAGCCATGTTAGCCTGGAAGAAAACACGATGCACACTTTCTTTTTTTTTTTGAGACAGAGTCTAGCTCTGTTGCCCAGTCTGAAGTGCAGTGGTGCAATCTAGGCTCACTGCAACCTCGGCCTCCCAGGTTCAAGCGATTCTCCTGCCTCAGCCTCCTGAGTAGCTGGGATTACAGGCACATACCACCATAACCAGATAATTTTTGTATTTTTAACAGAGACGGGGTTTCACCATGTTGGCCAGGCTGGCTTGAACTCCTTACCTCAGGTGATCCACCATCTTGGCCTCCCAAAGTGCTGGGATTACAGGCTTGAGCCACCGCACATTATTTTAATTATTGTGAGTAGCATCTTCATGGAGAAAGATAAGAGCACAAAAGAATGCCAGCATGGGCACAGAAGCTTGAATGTTCGTGGAGGCAGAGGTGGTTGGTCGTGAAAGGTGCAGTACTGACTGAGACCCTCGGCAGGGAGCTGAAGGGGCTGAGCAGAGCCCTGGTCGGAACTGTGGAATGTCATCAGTGAAGAGGGCAGGCAACGGAGGTGAAGCTCTGGTGGGTGATGGAATGGGAGAGGTTCCTGAGGATGAAGGGGGCGGAGTGCTTCAAGTTCCAGTGATCAGTGATGATCCCACAGGGAGGGCAGAGGGGCTGGAGGAAGGCGGAGTCAAGCTGGTCCTTGGCAGCATTAGAAAAGCGACAGGGACACAGAGCCAGAAGGCCAGGTCTGCACGGCGGTGGTACCTGCTGCCAACAGGTAGAGAACGTATTCCTGTAAACAGGGTCAACCGCACGTGTTCTAGGGGACTGAGTCTTGAAGGGAGGCCAGTGGAAACGAGTTTTGCGAATGACACCACCCAACCTCCCAGGCTGGGAGGATGAGTTTTCCTCTCCTCTGACAGAGAGCACGCCCACAGCAGCTCCGCCTGAAGTCAGCAACGCAGCCATTCTTATCTACATCCTGAAAATGAGAACAGTGGCTTCCCATGACTTCGAGAGTTTGTCATCTGGGATGTTCCCACTCTTCCAGACTCCCGTGTGTGTGCTATTTATGCCCCCATCGTTGGCATGCTGGGGAGGAGGCAGTGATTTGCTTGGCCTTCTCTTCCCCCGTTATAGGGTCTATTTTGAATATCTCCTTCCTTCTCCTGGCCCCAAGCATTCCACACAAACATGGTTCCTTCCCACATATCCTTGACCCAGATGTCTGTCATGGTGCTCCCATGAGCCACGGTGCCCCTCGGTAAGATGTCCACAGTCCTCCTAACCTTGTCAATATTGAATATATTCATGCACAACAGGCCCCTTATTCCATAAATGGTGCAACACAACCTTTCTCCCAGACTGGCATTTCAGGTGCCTGTCCCCTCTGTCCACAGCTACTCCAGGTGCCCGTCCCCTCTGTCCACAGCTACTCTGCATTCCCTTGGAGCGCCTCCCACACCAGTGCCCTGGCCACTCCTCACTGACAGCAGGTGAGCTCCAGCAGCCCCTACGAGGCTTCCTTCTGTGGAAGAGGTTCCTGAATGAGGGACGGGCGCCAGTGGACCTGGGTGGTATTTAAGGATGGCTAGAGCTAATAGGTGGAAGAGCAAGGAGATGGCAGGAGAAACCATGAGGATCAAAAGAGTGCCAGAGTGAGTGGAGCATGTGCCAGAGCCGTGAGCAAATCGGATTATCCTTCCCAGAAACCAAGAGTGGTTGACAGGGAAGACGGAATCGAATTTGGGGTTTAGCTCAGGGGAGAGAGGCTTTGAAGGGCAGAGGGAGCTCTGGGATTTAATTCAGTGAATAACAGGGCTCCCCCTCCATTCTCCATCTTAACTGGATGAGCTGGGAAGAGCCGAGCATTTGTTCTGCCAAGTTCCTCCCCGTTTTGGCCACAGAAGTCATGCGTAAGTGCGGTGGTGGTGCCAGAGGTGGCGTGGCTGACCCCGGCGTGTAGAACAAGCGGAGCTGGCAGGGCTCACGGTGCCTCTAGGGCGGGGGCAGGCGGGGGGGTTGGTCTGTGTACATTGCTCTTGTGATATTAGCTGGTAAATAATGCATGAGTCTGGGTGCTGTTTGCCAGAGAGCTCTCTCAGTGCAAAATGTTATAGCCAACAAAGTTTAATGAAACACAGAGCCGCCTTTGGGAGGAGCAGAGGCCCCATCTCTGCAGCCATCCCCACCCTGCCCAGCCCAGCCCAGCCAAATGGCTCCAGACAAGGCCAGGGACAATGCAAACAGAACACATACCCAGTCACAGCCCCCAGCAAATGGCCTGGGCAGAGTCTGCCACCACATCTGTCTCCCTGATCCACAGCATCCTCGCCTGTGAGATGCAGGTGTGTGGGAACCCTCTCCCCAGGGTGGCCGTAAGGACCCATGAAGGAATGTGCAGGACTGTGTCCTATTTGGGCTGCTGCAAAATGCATGGTTGTCCTCCAGCAGTTCTGGAAAAGGGACGGTGCTATCCTTCACTTCGAACTTTGGATCTGAGACTTTTTTTTTTCACTTTTGTGCGAGTTATTCATTTCACCACCTCCACAGCTGTTTAAAGGGGAGCTGGGGAGGCGGCGTGAACACACCTCCTTCCTCTCTCCTTAGAACCATGAGGGGCTGACGCCATCGTGGGCTGCCCAGCACGGAGCCACCTCCATAGGTCTGGGGAGTTACTCAACTGACAGGCCTGGTTGGCAGACACTGCTTTCCAATAACAAAGCTGATGAGATCCCAGCTGCCTTCCCTGCTGACCTGGATGATGGGACCGGAGCATGGAACCTCAGATGCCTCAGGGGCAGGGGAGGAGTGACCTCTCCTCTGTGTGGCCACACTGTGATGGGCCCAGGGGTCTGCAGAGCCACGTGGGGAGTGTGTGGTTGGGGGTGGGACAGTAGGGTCCCCCTGCACTGACCTGGTGCAGTGATCTGCATGGTGGGTCTGGCCACACAGTTCCCTCAATTCCTCTTATGTCTTGGCCTTCCTGGGGATTCATGAGCTACCCCAAATCTGCAAGATAAGTTCCCCTTTGCATCATGAGCCAGCTGAGCCACGCAGACCAAACTCCCAACCAGCAGAGCATCTGTTTGCCCCACCAGGCATCCCAGCAGATGGCACACCCTTGGAGCCATTCCTCAGTGGCTGTGCTGCCAGCAAGGTGCCTGGTCACTGGGCCCACTGGATGGAGTCTGAGCTCAGCAGCTCCGAGGAGACCACCCCAGTGGTCTACAAGTTATGGCCACGAGGTGGTTGTGCAGGTGAGGGAGAGCTTGGCCCTGGTGCTGGGAGCCTGCACTGCCCTGGTATCTCCCCAGCTCCTGTGACTGTTCTGGGTGGGCATCTATTCTGTCTGCTGTTCTCTAATCTTCTTGGATCTGTAGTTCTGTGTCTACCATTAGTTTGGGGAAACTCTTCGTCATTGTCACTTCAACTATTTCTTCTGCTGTGTTCTCCCTTCTCCTCCTGGTATTCTAATTACACCTCTTACACCTACTATATCTTCTGGTCATGTCCCACGGTTCTTGGGTGTTCTGCTCTGGTTTTGGTTTACTGTTTTTTTTCCCCTTTTTTCTCTGTGAATTCTATGGAACTATTCTCACTAATTCTCAAGTCTCCCAGTCTCTGCATCTGTGAAGGGCATGCTCTGTTCCCATCCTCATGTTTTGTTTTGTTTTTTTCTTCAGAGAGAGAGTCTACCTCTTGTCACCCAGGCTGGAATGCAATGGCACAATTTCGGCTGACCGCAACCTCTACCTCCTGAGTTCAAGTGATTCTCCTGCCTCAACCTCCTGAGTAGTTGGGATTACAAGAGCCCACCACCATGCCCAGCTAACTTTTTTGTATTTTTAGTAGAGACAGGGTTTCACCATGTTGGCCAGGCTGGTCTTGAACTCCTGACCTCAGGTGATCCGCCTGCCTCGGCTTCCCAAAGTGCTGGAATTACAGGTGTGAGCCACTGTGCCTGGCTGCCATATTTTCAATCTCTAGTGTTTCCTCTTGTTTGGTTCTTAGAGTTTCCATCTCTTGGCTTACATTACTCATCTGCTCTTTCGTGTGGTCAGCTTTTTCCACTGGAAAGTGTAACATATTAATTACAGTGATTTTAAATTCCCCATCTCATCATTCTGATGTCTGTGTCATATCCGAGTCTGGTTCTAATGACTGTTGCTGCAGATGGTATTCTTCAGGGCTTTGCCATGCTTTGTGGGAAGACTTGCCTGGCGTATTAGATAACAGGAGCAGAGGTAAACAGGATCTGTGCTGATCTGGGTAGGAGCTGGGCTAGGTTTTGTGTTTGCTGTAACCATAGGTGCCAGAGGCTGGGTGGCTATGGATTTCTTTTCTTAGTCTCTTCTCCTATGTGAACTCATAAGAAAAAGTATTCAGTCAGCAAACGTTCACTGTGGCCAGGAAGTGCTCTGTGCCTGGGGGCTCAGTGGTGATGACCAAGCCCCATCCTGTCACCATGTACCAGGGAAACCCTGAGAGGGGTGTTGAGGGCTGGAGGTGAAAATCAGTGGAGTGGAGTGGAGGAGGTGGCACAGGTTTTATAGAGGAGGCAGCCCTCGAATGAAGCGTTGCTGGTTCTGCAGGAGTTGTGGGGTATAAGCATTATATTTAAAGTAGCTAAACTTGACAGGGAAGTGTGATGTGAATCATGAGAACTGGCGCAAGCTGAGCTCCATGGGTGGAAGCTAGGTCTCCTGTTATCTGTGACGCAGCTTCCCCACTTGTTGACGCTGGAGAACAGTGCCTCCCATTCCCCACGGCATCCTCAGAGCCAGCACGTGGCATGTGCTGAAGAAATGAAGGAACAGCGTTTAGGGAGGCCAAGGCTGGTGGATCACCTGAGGTAGGGAGTTCGAAACCAGCTGGGCCAATGTGGTGAAAACTGTCTCTACTGAAAATACAAAATTAGGTGGGCTTGGTGGTGCACGTCTGTAATCCCAGCTACTCAGGAGGCTGAGGCAGGAGAATCACTTGAAAAAGGAAGGTGGAGGTTGTCATGAGCTGAGATCACACCATTGCACTCCACCCTGGGCAACAAGAGTGAAACTCTGTCTCAAAGAAAAAAAAAGAAAAAGGAATGAAAGAACAGGGTAAACTTGGATTTAACTGAATTGAAATCAATCAAGGCTAAGGAGCCAAACAGAATACGGACAACCCACGTCACGTCCCATGGTGCGGCTTCCGTGGCACTGGGAAGATTCTGCCAGGACAGCGCTACTCCCCTTGCTGAAAAACTACGAGCATCTCCCCTAGGTTCATCATTCATGTCTCGTGCACTCACTCCTGCTCATCCTTTTCAACAAAATCTTTAGGAAGAAAAATGCATGTGTTTAAGACCTTTCTGCTGGAATAGAGCTCATTCCAAGGGTCTCATTTTACAGCTATGTAAATGGAGGCCCAGAGCAGGGTACAAGCAACCAGTCAGTCATACAATGTGGCCTCCTGGACACCAGGAAAGTGTTCTCCATTATCCCAAAGGTTTGAGGCTCACAGGGGTCTCTGCAGGTGTGTGGGTGAGTCTGTCTGATTTCGTGTCTTGGACCTCTTGCCCTCTGTAGAGGGTCAGGAGGCCTCTCCTGCATTTCTGCCCTAGACTGATGGCCTGGACAAAGCACTTGACCTCTCCAGGCTTCCAATTCCTCCCTCTGCACATGGGGATGATGACCCACACCCGTGGACCTGGCTGAACTGCCATCAATAAACCTTCTATGTGAGGTGTGAGGTGGGAGGCATAATTATGAGCACAAGAAGACACCCCTGAGGGTGGAACTTCTGCAGAAGGATGGCCTGGAAATGATGAGAGGTTAAAAAAGAAAGAAGACTCTGAGGGCACCAACGTCTTTGGCCCAAGAGTAGAGCTCCCCACGTCCCTCCAAGAGGAGGGACGCCACAAACACTAACTGAATTCATCTCCCAGCGTCACTGCCCTCCACCACTGTATCAATATTTATCAAGTCTCCAGGGGCTCAGGATGCGTGCGAGGGACTCAATCAATTTAGCCAGGACCTGACTGCAGCATTGCATTTTGAGCGACTTCAATATGTCTGCCTGTGTTTGGGCGCTTGCTTCCATTACCAATTCATGAAGTGTCTGCTGGAATTAGTAAATCCCTTTCATTTACTTACGTAGGAGAAAATGTTTAATAGCTGCCACATGAAATTTGCAAATTGTGCTCTATCTGAGGCTGATTAATAAAACACCATGGAAAATACATCAGTCATTTCAGGATTTAAATTAGTACCGCATTCTACTTGAATCATCTTCTTTTGCAAAATGGTGATGGCCTCACATCTCCCTCCCCACTCTTCCTCCTTCATCTCTATTTTTCCCCTTCCAGTCTCGGCAGTTCAGTTGTGCTGTGGAGGGAGCCGGGTGGGAGGATGGTGAGGTTACCTGTGGGTGCGACTTATCTCCCATGGAGGCTGTGGTTGCTCGGGAGGTTGTTTATCTCCACGTGCCCCAGAGTGCCAGCACAGAGTCAGTGAGCAGGAGTGGACAGGCTGGATCCTGGAGCTGAGGATTTCTCTAAGACAGGGTATGGCGTGCCTTCTTGTGTGGTCGCTGTAGGCTAAAAGTAGTTGACAATTGCCAAACACTTCCAGAGCATCAGGCGTGGTGTTAAACAATTTTTTTTTACTTTGAGTGTTCATTTTCTTTTTATTTATTTATTTTTATTATACTTTAAGTTCGGGGGTATATGTGCAGAATGTGCAGGTCTGTTACATTGGTATACAGGTGCCATGGTGTTAAACAATTTCTATACCATGTACCATGTTAATCGCAATCTCTCCACTGCAAAGGGGGATAATTATGTGCTCTCCATCACTTGGAGGGGGGAAGCTGAGGCTCAGGATATTAAGTAACCTTTCTGAGGCTACACAACAATTCCTGGAGGAGCCAGCATGCGAACTCATGTCTTTCTGAAGTGGCGGGAACGCCCTTGGGTCTCCCAGTCCAACATCCCTATTCTACAGACAGAGGAATCGAGGCCCACGGGCTGGTCAGGGGAGCTCTGGGACTGGGAAAAATCTCGGTCTCCCATTCCCTGGGGCATCATTGATCTGCAGAGACTCCTGAAGCCCCTGCTGCTCTTCAGGCTGTGTGCTGGGAATGCGGAGCTCAACCCCAGAACCTGCATCTCCACCCTCGATGTGTGGCCTGGCCTCCAAAGGATTCATTAGGTAGGAGAGTTCCTGGAGGTGCAGGGACCCACGTTTAGGGGAGTCTGGACTCTAGGCCCAGGTCTCCCTGCCGGTCACAGCTTGATGCAGAGGATAGTGACAGAATTGTCAGCAGGAGAGAAACTTGCTCAGGCCCCTCCTTTCTGGCCAAGTTCCCGTCTCTAAAGCCTCAGTTCCATTATTCATGCAATCGTAATAATAACACATGACCTTCTCACCTGAAAGACTTTGTGAGGATCAGATCTGGAAAAATTACACATGAAGCACTTTTGGAAGCATTGAAATATGCACACATATGCAATGAGACCAACCTCACTCAATCTGACAGGTGCAAGTAGTGATGATAATCTCTGGGGGCGAGGGCCACAGGTCCTCACCAGGGGTAGCACCCTCCTTCAGCTGGTTGCACACTCAGAGCCCGAATTCTTAACAGATTTTGCATTATCCCCCCAATTACACACCCAGTTGCAGCCAGGCTTGTCATGGTGAAGGCGTTAAGGCATGAGGCTTATAAAATGATGGGCATTGGGCCTCAGAGGTGGTGGGGGCTGTTTAACGAGCTGGTTGGAATGCAGCTCCCCTGCTTTTGTGCCCTCACCCTCAGCCAAGTGGGCATGTTAGAATTTCCTTAAGAGAAGGGGCAACATTAATGGCTTACTGTCTGGTTAGAGCCGTAGACGATGGGGCATCACTGCATCCTTAAAGGAGCCTGGGAGGCCACAAGAATAAAGCATCCTAGGTGACGAGAGCTGCTTTTGGGATGGTATATGGCTCCCTGTCCAGGCCACCATGGGTCCTGAGTCCTAGATCCATGGCGGTTCCCACAGGGGCTTTTCCTAACTCCCCTGAGCTTGTCCTGGTCTCTCTGTGCCCACCGCCCACCCAGGCTTCTTCTTTCACTGGGCGGCGAGCATTCATGTTCCTTGCCCGGGGGTGTTCTCGGTCAAGGAGCAAGCAGTGGCTGGTGTGTGTGTGTCAGCACTCCCTGCTCCCAGCTCAGCATTCAGATCTTAGCAAGTGTGTTCAGGAAAGGCTGTTGGTTACTGGATGAATCTTAGCCAACCTTAGGATCGAAACTCACCACAGATGTTGACATGTCATGGCAAAAATTCATGCAACAGGACGAGGGACATGGTAAGTCCCATCCCAATGGATAGAGACATTATGGGGACTGGATGACAGAACACATCCATTTGGGTCAGTTCCTAACTCAGGAAACTCAGACCCTGTGTCTCGGGGCCAGCCTCGGGGTTCGAGGGTTCTGAGAGCTGACGGTCTCGGCTGGCATTGAGAGCTTCTCCCGTTGGCCCCACAAGTTCCAGATTCCTCCAAGCATTCCAGAGCCACCTTATTAAGGATTAGCATCCTCTGTCATAATCGTAACTTTGTCCCTTTCCTGATGCCACATTTCCATTCCAGTCTTCCCTGTGAACATTTGCATCTCAGAACAGGCAGGGTAAACGGAGATGAATCAGCCGAAGCCCCTGCCCTGGAGGTGCTCACAGCTTAGTTTGGAAGAAAGTAATGTGCCCAGATAATTAGAGTACAGTGTGATCAATGTGATAATTGAGCTAAGAACAAAGCCTTGTGGAAACATGGAGCAGAAAGCGAAACTGTCTCGCAGACAGGCAAGAGCGCAAAGGGGGTGTCACTTTGGCAGTGAATTTCCGTGATGAGCCGTAGCTCACTCATCATCTGCCCAAGGCAGGGAAGGGGTGGGAGAGCCTTCTAGGCAGTGCATGCAGCAGCCCTGAGCCGCCGGAGAGATCTGTGCGGAGCAATAATTACTGCTTTCTTGGGACTGGAAGCAAGGCTGCTGAGACGGACTGGTAGGTGTTGCAGCTGGAGAGAGAGGTTGGGGTCAGACTTTGAAGGGCTTTGAACATCTTACTAAGATTTTTTACTTTATCCTGCAGGCCATGGGGGCCCCTTAAAGAGCTTTAACGCCAAGGAGTGACATGATGAAGTCTGTGTTTTAGAAAGATACCTCTGGCAGCAGCTTTCCATTATTAATGCGAAACTCCCCATTCTGGAAGCTTAGAAGGCAGTGATGTCTTAAACCAGCTTTCCTACCAACCCCGCCTCCATCATCTCATCGTGTTAGGGGAGGAAGCCTTAAGGTAAGACCTGAACTTCATTCTAGTTTTGCTCCTGATTCTCTGAGTAACCTTGGACAAGCACGTGGGCCTCAAGTTCCTCATCTCTAAAATCAGTACAGGCTCTACCTGTTTCATGGTGCCATGATTAGGGACTGATGACAAACAAGGTGTGGAGATTATTTTTTTTAATTATAATTGGCTTTATTGATGTCAAGAGATTATTTTTATTTGATGAAAGTGGAGCGCTCTGTCAGAGAAAAGGCAAATGGGTGTTTGAGCAGGGCATACTCATTTTGGACAAGAATGGAGCTCAACAATCACCTACCCCAGCACCCCATGATCCCCAGAGCAGCACTTCCACCCCCTAACTCCTGTGACTGCCCAAGTTCTTCGTGGCAGGAGATCTCCCAAGCCAACAGCTCATGTCCTCATCTTTCACACCCGGGGCGGGCCTGCAGCTCTCCCTCCGGGGGCTCCCTGGTGGACGAGGGCTCTGTCCGTGGTGCTGACCCCTTGCTGCCTTCCCCCTACACATTCAAGAATGCGCTGTGAGCCCAAATGGCAGGGACACTCCATTTCTGAGCACATGAACTAGAGAAAATGTCACCGCCATCTGTCGCTCCAAACTCGATTTTCCCCAGGAGATTTACAACCCATAAACGTAGTCGTCAGAGCAGAGTGAATAAAGCTGAGGACCTGATGCACTTCAGCATCTACCATGAGCGAGTGGGAGGGCTTTGAGCATCTTATCCTAATTCCAATCCATTTATGAACTTGCTTTGCCAGTGAATCATTTATCAGACCCACCCCCACTCTCCCTCGCTCTGTACTTTTTTCATTGCTATGCTCACAAAGGAAGGAAATGAACACTGTTTCAATGGCTGCAGCTGCTGCCCAGAATCTCCAAGAACCAGTGCACAAGGAGGAGGGAGGGGGAGCTGGCTTTGGCTTTGACTATATGATGATGAGGTATTGGGTATAAATGGAGCCTGCACTAGATGATCACCACAATCCCTTTCAATCTTGGAGAGTCTTTGATTTTATAATCCCGATTCCTTTGCAGAACTCCAGTCACCCCCAAATGGTGCCTGAACCTTGATTACAATATGAAACATATCTGTGTTCTGAAAATCCTTCCTGTTCCACCCTCTTCTCACTAAGACTTTTCTTCCGTGTTCTGCATCTTCAGGACACATCTTTCCCGAGGTTTCTATCTCAAAAGCATGCCTGGGGTGAATTCCAGCTTTGCAGATCAGTAGTTTTGACATTGAGCAAGTCATTTAAACTTTCCGCAGCTCAACTTCCTCTTTGGTAAAATGAGGACACTGATATCCACCTCCTTGGATGCAGATGAGATAGACACTGTGTGTAAACCGCCTTCTCTGGTGCCTGGCTTATGACGGGCACTCAAGAAAGGCTTTCCTTTGTCTCTCCCTTTCAAGTCAATGAGTTCAGCACAATCTCAATGTGTTCATTTCAGAAACACATGTTTGGGGGCTCCCCTGGTCCTTTCACATATTTTTCCCTAGAAGAATTGATTTCTGTAGAGTGAATGGCTGGTCATGGTGCTTCTTTCTAATCTCAGAAATAACACAGTGAGGGGAGCTTATTGCTCTGCCCACACACAGAACCATGGCAGGGCACACTGAACCTTGAGTAGAGTTCAGTTTCTTCTGGCTAGTGGTTTCTCCCAGGCGGACAGAGTGATTCTTCTTATTTCTCCAGCTTTGGAGAGGATGCAAGGCTGAGAAAAGCCACCTTGTCCAGCTGGAATGGAAGTAAATTGACTAATTTCTAAGCCCAGGCTGTTGTCTGGGCTGGAGTTTCTGTCCTTTAAAGATGTCAAACAGTAATGAAATAAGGCTTCCAGCACCTAACCAACACTAATCATTCCAATGCTGCTGAGACACAACGAAACACAGCGTTTGGGTCCTTGCCTAGCTGTGGAGAAATGGAAAGATCTCTTGACGCAGACTCAGCTGCCAAGGCCTTGTAAATTAGGTCTCGCCATCATTCTGGATTTGACCTTGAGCAGGTTACCTTTTTGTCTTGGACCACGCTCTGTCTCAGCCCTCCCTCCTCTCAAATGCCCCAAAATTCCCCACTTACCTTCCAGATTTTGTCCTGATGAAACTCTATTTCTGCCGGATTCTTGGTTTTCCACCCCCACTGCCAAACCTCCTCTCTCCCGGCGTGACTACTGCCAGGATTCAGGCCAGCATCGTTGCTCACCTGGACTGCCGAAAGCCTCCCAGATGGCTGCCATCTGCCCACTCTCCTGTCTCTCGTTCACACTCCACACTACCGCCTGGGCATTCATTTATAAAATGCAAATCTGGCCCTCTCCTTGCACTGCTTCAAGTCTCACAGTGACTCCTTGTTGCCTAAGAATGAACCTGTAGCTCTCCATCCTGACGTTCAAGGGCCATATGATTTGTCCCAGGCCTCTTTTACACCCGTAGCTTATTTCCACTCTATTCCTTGGGTTACATATTCCAGAAACCTTGTTGCTTGTCTTTTGCCACTCTCACTTTCCGTTGCTTGTGTTGACACACTCCATTCATTCTGAGATCTGTTATGCTCCAAGATCGTCCTACCAAACTAACTTCCCTTCAGAGTCTTCATAGGTGTTCCCACATCGATCATCACACTCTCTCCAGAGAACCTTTCCTGGCAGCACAGGTACCCATGCCAGCCCCAAAAGTCTGACTCCAGAAGAAAACCTTCCAGCAAGAGCAGTTAGCTGGTATCCTGCCACACCCACCATGACATGCCATGAGTCCCGTCTCTGGAACCACCTGGATGTATGGACCAGGTGCAAAGCCATTTCCCATGACTGCCAGCTTTCCAGGTGAGGAGAAATCCACACTTGGCACAAACTTGCCTTTAGCATATGCTGCTTGGGATGGTCAACTGCATTCTGCTGTTGGCAGACTCTAGCAGCTGTGCTCATTGACTGAACCTGCTGCTGCTGCTGTGAACAAATTATCCTCTCACCTGGAGGATTCCATGCCCTCCTCATCTGTCTTGCTGTCTTCTACCTGTAAATGCCAGCCCTCTGTAATGCTGGAAGGATAAACTCTCTGAAATCTGGATCTGGCCATGCTCCCTCTCCACTCCCTCCTTGCTAAGCACATGTATGTTATGGAGAAGATAAAAGCCAAGTTCTTCAACACATCCTGCAAACATAGTCCTTCCTGGCCCTGGTTCCAGCTCCTTTACAGCCTCATCTTGTGTCTCTCTCCTCTTCCAAGAACCACACACAACCCAGGCATGGCCTCGGGTGCTGTGGTGAATAGATGATACACTCTCACAGCTCTGTGCCTTGACGCAGGCTCTCCAACGAGGAGGGAACACATTTTGCCTACATCTTGCCTTGAAGCATTCCTGCTCATCCCTCGAATCAGCTTACATTTTTACTCTATTTTCAATGCTTTTCTCTGAACCAACTTTCAGCGTTCATTTTATTCTTATTAAGATAATGCATGCACACAGTTTCACAAAGCTTATAACGAAAACAGGAGCCTCTTGCTCAAATCCTCCTGGCTCCCAGCTCTTGATAGAGGGAATAATTGCTTCCCACTTCTCTGGTTTCCAGTAGAAAGATTCCTCCCCAAACACTCCTACCCCATGAAGGTGAAATGTGGTCCCTGATTAGTGGCAGCAGCTGTCGATCTGTTCTGTTGAATGGATTGGATCACTCCACTGAAGGTCTATGCAGTGAAGGAGCACGAACAGCTCAGTCTTATATACTCCCTTCTCCTGGACCAGTGAGACAGAGGGAACTGGCGAGAGTCTTTCCCTGTGGACTCAAACTCACTCTGGACAGATTGCTGCAAGGTCTAGACTGGTGGGACACGTCAGTAGAAAGAAAGTCAGCAGAAGCATGCCAGCTCTCACACCAAGCAACTCACTCTGACTTAGCTTTTATTGGTAAAAAAAGGGAATTTGTTTTCTGTCTGTTGATTCCTTTGTCCTAGTCCTCAGCTGACTGAGAACTTGACTGCAGAAGAGGGTCATGGTTTATTGGCCTCCCTTAAAAGGCTTACCCACTTCTGTTTCCCCAAAAAACACTCTTCTCACTTATGCTGTTTCTTCTGGCACTTAACTCCTTACTTCTGAGTCGCACACCTACACAGTTCTTCCCTGATTTTTTAGGTTCAGATGAAACCTATTGACTTTGAACAGCCACAGTGAGGGACGCAGCTCTCCTGACTCTGGCACTCTGCACACTTCCCCTCTCCCACCTCCTTCCAGGATTCACGGTTTACACGGTCGTGACTGCAGTGGCTGCGTCAAATGGCACGCAATGATTTTATTCCTGCTTTTAGGCATTTTCGGTTTTCCTGAAGTTAATAATCACCAAATGGTTTAATTTGCTCATGTGCCTGTATTAGCTCAGCTAGACATTCTGGCAGAGATGAGGACATGAGGTTTTCCCAGTGTGTTGGAGCCACGCTGGCTCGTCTGTCAGTTCTCTTTCTTTCCTGGAGCCATTCCTTCTCAAGCCTTGCATCCTCTTGCCTCCCCATGGCAGGACTGCTCTGCAGTCGGCCACCCCGAATTCTCGCCAGTCCGTCACCCTTCATCTGTTTTCCATGTGAGATCCCTGTGACCTGCATTCCATGTCTTCCTCTTTTATCATTTATGTTCTCATTCATGTGGAATGCGTTCCTCAGGAGCTACCGAGAATAGGTGCCAGGAAAAAAGAACTCGACACCTTGACGTCTTTGGTCCATCATTAAAATGATTTCTAGTTTGGCTGGTTCTACACTTCTCATGGAAAACGAACTTTTCTCTAGAATACTCAGAAATGTTCTGGCTTCTAACTTCTAGTGCTGCTTTTGAGAAGACCAATGCATTATTATGCCTGATGTTTGTTTTTCACCTTTTTTGCTTCCCCAAGCCCTTGAAGGTCTTCTCCTTACCCCTGATTTTTGAACATTACACTAGGAGGGGCCCATTCAACTGGAAACCAGTTCTCCTAACTTATTTCTTGGCCGACCTTCTCTTCCCTCAATTTTCTGCTTTCTTTTTTCTGGAAGTGTCATCATTTGGACATTGGACCTCTTGAGTGAATCATTAGCTTCAGAACTTTTCTTCCTTTCTTTTTCTGAGACAGAGTCTCACTCTGTCACCCAGGCTGGAGTGCAGTGGCAAGATCTCAGCTAACTGTAACCTCCACCTCCTGGGTTCAAACAATTCTCCTGCCTCAGCCTCTGGAGTAGCTGAGATTACAGGTGCCCAGCACAATGCCCAGCTAAGTTTTGTATTTTTTTTAGTAGAGATGAGGTTTTGCCATGCTGACTAGGCTGGTCATGAACTCCTGAACTCAAGTGATCTACCGGCATCAGCTTCCCAAAGTGCTGGGACTATAGGCATGAGCTGCTCTACCCAGCCTTTCTCATTTTCTTATCTTTTGTTTATTTTTTTCTACTTTCTAGAAAATTTCTTTATCTTTAATATATTCTGACCAGGTGCAATGGCTCACTCCTGTAATTCCAGCACTTTGGGAGGCCAAGGCAGGTGGATCACCTGAGGTCAGGGGTTCGAAACCAGCCTGGACAACATGATGAAACCCCGTCTCTATTAAAAATACAAAATTAGCCAGGAGTGATGGTGCATGCCTGTAATCCCAGCTACTTGGGAGGCTGAGGCAGGAGAATCGCTTGAACCTGGGAGCCAGAGGTTGCAGTGAGCCGAGATTGTGCCATTGCACTCCAGCCTGGGCGACAAGAGCAAAACATCATATCAAATACATATATGTAATCTACTGAGTTAAACATTTCAGTTCTTTAATTTTTAATTCGTGGGAGTGTTGTGTTCCTGTTCCTAGTTATTCTTTCTTGTGGTACCTGGTATTGTAAGGAGGAAGTGCCTTGTGTTATTTCACTGGACTTACTTTTTCCTTTTCTTCTTCTTTTTTTTTTTTTTTTTTTTGAGACAGAGTCTCACTCTGTCGCCAGGCTGGAGTGCAGTGGTGCAATCTCAGCTCACTGCAACCTCTGCCTGCCGGGTTCAAGCAATACTCCTGCCTCAGCCTCCAGAGTAGCTGAGACTACAGGCATGTGCTACCAGCCTGGCTACTTCTTTGTCTTTTTAGTAGAGATGGGGTTTCACCATATTGGCCAGGATGGTCTTGAACTCCTGACCTCAGGGATCTGCCCACCTTGGCCTCCCAAAATGGTGGGCTTACAGGCATGAGCCACCGTGCCTGGCGTTCACCGGATTTGAATGATGTGCTATTTCTGTGGTCACTTTTTTCCCTCCACGTGTTATTGTCGCTGGTTCATCTAGGATACCTTGGTTTATTCCTTTCGGTTTGTTCTGATTTCTCTCTTTCACTTCAGAAGAGTGTAAAGAAGTTCTCCTCACATTAAGTAGCCTTGGAAGTCTTCTCATTTTTGTGAGTCAATCACAGAATGTTAATTGGCCACTCTGTATGCTTGTCCTGCAGGACACCCAGTGCATCCTGACAAGGTGGCGGTGGCTTTGGCTCTCAGTGTCCGTCAATCCTTCCTCTTCAGCCAGTGGGTACCCTGGCGCACATCCCTCTATTCTATTTGGGGGGCATGAGCCTGGCTTCCGCAGCCTAAGTCCTGGGTGTGGAAGGGTTCTGCGGCCGCACATACCATCCAAGTGGCCCCCATGTCATCTGTGAGACTCTGCCCCCAGCTCTCTCTAGTGTCCAGTCTAGAGTCCATTTAGGTCACAGTCTCCAAGAAGTAAGTGTCAAGACTCCAGCTAGATGCAGAGACAAGTTGTTGCCCTGTTGCTCGGGGATGAGGACCGGGAAGGGCTGGTCGATCTTTCCATTATAAAGACTTCCCTTTCCGCCCCACCTTCACCCTCCCCAGCCCCTGGGAGGTGCCCGTGTCCCTGGCTCCCGTGTGCTCCTGAGGAATGCTCTCTGTGCTTTTCCTCCCCCACCTGCCCCAGTTCCCACCTGTTTTCTCCCTTCAGCAGCTGTGCCAGCATTTTTCTGTTTTGCTCCTGACAGTTTCTCTGTGCTTATGATTTTGTGTTCTTTTCCCTTTCCTGTTATTTTAACAGGACTCTCCGAAAGAGCCAAGGTAGGCTCCTGGGTTCAAACTGCCAGGTTTAACAAAACTTCCTACGCCAGAGATGAGATCCCCATCAATATCTGACGTGCTGTAATTGTTTATCAAGGAAGGCCTATTCCACACAGATTAAATCACGAGCTCGAGGCTGAGTTCACACCTCATTCCATCTCCTATTTCCCTTAGTGCTTGGCAAGGTGTCATTTGTTAAATTGAAGTGAATCCTAATTACACCTCACAAGCTGTTTGGACATAGAGGCCCAAAGCCACACAAGATGAACAAAAACAATTTCTCTGTCTGTCCGCTGGCCCTGGGACCCACATCATAGCACTTTTTTTTTTTTTTTTTTTTTTTTTTTTTTTTGGCTTTTGGGGACAACAAAGTATATAGCAACGATCATGACTCTGGAGCTTCATCTTGGCCTGATTTTTTTTTCTGAGATGGAGCCTCCCTCTGTCTCTCAGGCTGGAGTGTAGTGGTTTGATCTCAGCTCACTGCAGCCTCTGCCTTCTGGATTCAAGCAATTCTTCCTGCCTCGGCCTCCCAAGTAGCTGGGATTATAGGTGCCCACCACCATATCTGGCCAACTTTTGTAGAGACAGGGTTTCATCATGTTGGCCAGGCTGGTCTTGAACTCCGGGCTTAAGTGACCTACTCACCTCAGCCTCCTGAGATTAGAGGCATGAGCCACAGCACCCAGCCCGTAATTTTTAATTTGTGAATTTTGGTTTTCTCACCTGCAAAATGGGCATAATGCTTACCTTGTGAGTGATTTTTGAGGATTAAGAAAATGTTTGTAACTGGGCTTTGTGTGTACAAGAAACATCATAAACACCACTTCTTTTCCTATTAACCCCATTCTACAAGAGGTGAATAAACCGAAAATACCACACTTCTCACCAGAAGTGACTATGGGGACAATTAAAGCTGGGTGTGAGGGCCCAGTCTTCCCAGGACTCCTGCAGGTTCTTTGCAGGAGCAATGGCATCTGGAAAGCCAGTGCACTCCAAAGGAAAGCCCAGCTACACACCACTCATCCACAGTAATTTCCTTTGAGATATTTAATAGCCACTAGAGAGGGGGAAAAAGTTCAATCTTAAAGACAATCCCAGTTTATAGCATTATGGCTTTGGTGATAGCTGAGCGCTCAGGGTTATGCAATTTCCTTTATATCTCCCCTATTAAACACCCATCTTCACAACGCTTGGCACACACTGCACTGGAGTCTCACCCCCAGAAACGGCCCCAAGGCTCATTTACAAGCTCATTAACTTATATTTTCCTCATTAAGAGGAGAGGAGGGAAGTATGTGTTCAAAATGAATGGCCAAAGGAAATTTAAGAACCGTGCAGGGGCCAGAGAAAGGCATGACCTCCCTCCAGAAGGGCAGCCTGAAAAATAACAATGGAAATAATAATAACAGTGATTGCAGTCATCTAAGCCATGCTAACATTGCCCCTTGACACGTTAAAGCCTCGTGATGCTGTCATCTAATTGGGTGCTCGTCAAGATCTGATAAGGATGCAGGATGTGTAGTTCTACCTCCCAGGGAAGGACAGTGTCTCAGTCCATGCCGGCTGCTGTAACAACCTGCCGCAGACTGGCTGGCTGTCAACAACAGAAATTTGCTTCTCACAGCTCTCCAGGCTGGAATCCAAGATGGAGGCACCAGCAGGGTTGGGCTCTGGGGAGGGCCCTCCTCTGGGTTGCAGATAACCATTTTCTCATTGTGACCTCCATGGTGGAAGCGGCAAGGGACCTCTGCATGGAATTTTTGGGAAGGGTCCTAATTTCAGCTGTGAGGGCTCCACCCTCATGACCTGATCACCTCTCAAAGGCCCCACCTCCTAATACCATCACATCAGGGGTTAGGATTTCAATGTATGCATTTTAGAAAGACACAAACCTTCAGTCTGCAACAGAGCGAGAGAAGACGGGAAGGGAGCTAGACTTGGAATCCCAACATCTGGTTGAGTCCCAGCAGCTCCACAGGAATGTGACCTTGAGTGCCCTAAAGGTTACATGGTAGAATTGTGTCTTAAGGTGAATGAGCAGGAGGAGGAGGAGGACTAGGAGCCTTTGTTTCCAGTCCCACATCCTCCGCAATTTCCCACTCCAAGGTGGCTGCTCCATTGTGGGCTGTAGGATCTAAGCACTGCAGACCACAAAAACCTGCATGTCTGGAAGCACCTTCATCATTTTTAATAATAACCATCATGGACCAGGCGCAGTGGCTCACACCTGTAATCCCAGCACTTTGGGAAGCCAAGGCAGGCAGATCACTTGAGGTAAGGAGTCCAAGACCAACCTGACCAAAATGGTGAA
>CAUYQU010037531.1:0-14451 GCA_963574635.1 Cheracebus regulus
GCACCTGTTGAGAGGCTGCAAGTAATATAAAGGCGAACGCTAGTTTCCGAGCTCATGTAAGAATCTGAGAAATAACAGGGGAAACGTTGACAAGGGGATGTGATTGAGACCTGAGGCCATCAGGTTAATGGGTTATTATTATCATAAATCTGTGACACACACCATTGTGCTCTGTTTTGAGGGTCCAGTATCAGCTCCAAACACTATGTCATCTCGAATTAGAAGCAAGAGTTTTCGCCCCTCCTGGAGTGCAGGCAGGAGGGCACAGATGTGGCTCTGAAAAACACCCTGCTAGTCCAGGGACACCTGCTAGCTCTGAAATGTCTTAATTGCCAGTCTTCTGCAGGGTATTTTTAAGGCACTGGGCAGATATAAAATGCACTGCAAAGCTATTCAGGAAGATGGAGAATGCTACTGCAGACTGCTTCCCCACATCCTTATTAACCGTTTTTATTTTCTTCACAGTCCCTCCTGAAATACAAAGCAGGCAAAGCCCAGGATCATTACTCTGGAGAATCCTGCAGATAAGGCTTTTCCAAAAAGTGCGAGCATCTTATATTCAGATACCCTGTCATCGTCAGTCATGGCTAGCATCGTTGCACGTGTGGGTAACAGCCAGAGACAGAATGCGCCTTTGCTGCCTTGGGCCCATTCCATGTTGAGGTCTCTGGGGAGGGGTCTCGGTCCTTCAATGGTCAACATGGCAGAGAGAAACATGAAGTTGTTCTCGGGGAGGGTGGTGCCAGCCCAGGGGAAAGAAACCTTTGAAAACTGGCTGATCCAAGTCAATGGGGTCCTGCCAGATTGGAGTATGTCTGAGGACGAAAAACTCAAGTGCTTGATGAAAAACCCTTAGGGGCCCTGCCTGGGAAGTCATGCGTTTGCTTCAGGCTGCCAACCCCAACCGAAGTGTAGCAGATTTCTTGCGGGCCATGAAATTGGTGTTTGGGGAGTCTGAAAGCAGTGTGACTGCCCATGGTAAATTTTTTAACACCCTGCAGGCACAAGGGGAGAAAGCCTCTATTTATGTGATCCGCTTAGAGGTGCAGCTCCAGAACGCTATTCAGGCAGGCATCCTAGCTGAGAAAGATGCAAACCAGACTCGCCGGAAACAGCTTCTTTTAGGCGCTGAGCTGAATAGGGACCTGCGCTTCAGGCTTAAACATCTTCTCAGGATGTATGCAAATGAGCAGGAGCGGCTTCCCAATTTCCTGGGGTTAATCAAGATGATAAGGGAGGAAGAGGATTGGGATGATGCGATTATTAGACGGAAGCGGCCGAAAAGGTCTGATCCAATAATGGAGAAGGCAGCCAGCCCTGTGGCATTTCAGGGCCCCCAGCCAATAGCAATCGGCAGTGCTGACTGTAATTGCAACGTGATAGAAATAGGTGATGCCCTTGATGACTCCGATGAGGATGTGGTCCTCGTGGAGTCTCGCAACCCTCTACTGACACCCGCAAGTGCCCCTCCCTTCAGAGGAAGAGCCAGACCTCTGGATCAAGTGCTGGTCATTGATTTCCCCAGCAATTCTGAGGCTCAGTCTCTTTCTACCAGTGGTGGTTCTGGATATAAGAAGGATGGTCCTGGGAATATTCATAGAGCCAGGAAGCGAAAATACACAATCCACTGTTCATATTGTGGTGAGGAGGGCCACTCAAAAGAAACCTGTGACAATGAGAGCAACAAGGCCAGGTTTTTGAGAATCTGATCATCACCCTGAAGGAGCTGACACATACAGAGGAGATGTCAAAAGAGGTCCCTGGAGAGCACAGTGATGCTTCTAAGCCACAGTAAGGATCTAGACCCAGACCTAAATGAATCCTTAACTGTTTTAAGAGTCTGGTGATGGGAATAATGGGAGTGTGGGGTGGGTTTCTAACTGCATGAATTAATCCACAAAGCAGTTTTCCTTTGGGAAGGAGAAGAGGTCTTGCATACCAGCACAGTGGAGGGGAATGATGTGACTTCTGTTCCTGCTCCCTTCTCTGCCAGCTTAAGGGTCTATTCTCCATGTGTCTATTTATTTGGTGACTTTATGCTTTTTATGAAAGGAGCATCTCTTCATTAAATCTTCAAAAATAAAGGAAGATACAAAAACTAAAGTACAAATTACCTGAAACTCTGCACCCTTTTGTAACCATTGTCAGCCCTTGGTGAATGTTCTTCTAGACATCTCCCTGTACCTGTGTACCCAGATAGATATATGTATAGGTAAAGGTGATCAAATATAAGTGCTGTTCTATACTGTGTATTTTTTCACCAAATAATATATCTTGTGGACTTCTATGTCCAATAATATATATAAACATCTAATTTCATGTCTCTGTGTAATATTACTTTTAGAAAGATAAAGAAAAATGAAACTATATATAGAAGCTGTGGGGGGGGTCATACCATGAGGAGAGGTTTTTATCAACCTCATTTATAGGAAAGGAGAAAGGAAGCTGAAATGAACTGAATATCTCCCAAACAGCCCCTTAACACAACTGACCTGTCTCCTAGGTCATAAAGCCAATCCCTGCACCCATGAGTTAATAATATTCCAATGCTTTCTTCTTGAACATGTCATGAAACATCAGATGGGAAATAGGGGTGACAAAAACTGAAAATGGGTATTCCAGAGGCTCCATTCCTGTCTGTATTCGGAAGGGACAACTACTCCTGCCCCCTCTCTTGACCTCAGATTGGAGGGTGATAAAAGATGACATGTGACCTCCATCCCTGAGGGTCCCAAGTTTCTTGTAGCTACAGTAGTCCCTATCCTCATGAAGAGGTCAAGACTGGCAAGGGACAGGGGAAATGATTTCATTTAAGCCAAGAAGTGGAGTGAAACAAATGCAGACCTGAGGACCTGAGGGAGTTTGCTGGGGAGGGAAGGGGGTGCCTGGGCTGAGGAGACAAGACGTGCAGCAGCCAGAGCTGGCACCTCAGGAAAAGAAGCATGGAGCTATGTAGGTGGAGGAGAGGAGGACAGGGGAGAAGGGGCATGACAGCCAGGCTGGAGGGCTCTCATCCACACTGATAGGTAGAGGAGGCCTAGCAGGAAATGCAGACCCACTGGTTTCAAACAGAACCCTGGGCTATGTGGTGGGGGAGTGGAGGTTGGGATCTAATTAGGCTAGCAGGCCGAGGGGACAAAAGGGTCGAGGCTGAGGCTCCCAGGGAGGAGTAGAAGCCACACACTGCAAGAAGCCCAATGCAGCCTTCCTGGGGCTGCCAGACCCAGAATCTGCCTACAAGTGCTCTCCTTCCAGAATCACCCCCAGCTCTGCTCTTCCCTTGCACCTTTCCCTTGCTTCATCCACATCCCCACAATCCCATTCCTATACCCCTGCTCCATCCATATCCCCACAATTTCATTCCTATCCCCTCTGCTCAATCCATATCCCCACAGTTTCATTCTTATCCCCCCCCTTCATCCATATTCCCACAACCTTATTCAGATCCCCCCTGCTCCATCTGTATCCCCAGTTTCATTCCTAACCCCCCTGCTCCATCCATATCCCTACAGTCTCATTCAGTGCCCCCTGCTTCATCCATATGTCCAAAATCCCATTCCTATCCCCACCACTCCATCCATATCCCCACAATCTCATTGAGATCCTGCCTGCTTCATCGATATCCCTGCAATCTCATACCTATCCCCCTTGTTCCATTCATTTCCCCACAATCTCACTTTACCACCACTCCCCTCCCATGGAGCCACACTCACCTCTTGGTGGAGGGAAATGGAGGCTCAGCCTCCTGTGCTCTGCCCATCACCACCTTGCATTCCATGATGGCCTTAAGCCTCAGCCTCCTTAATGCTTATGGCCAGTAGACTGGGAGGGCCCTCTGCCTCTGACCCTTTAGCTGAGAACTGAGCAGGAGCAAAGGTTCAAGAGACCCACACTTTGCATCCCTCTGGGACACCTCTGGTCCCTGTTAGCCACCTCCATCTCTCCATAAGCAAAGAGGACCCTACCACCCAGGCAGGAGGCAGCTTATTCAGGACCCCAAAGCCACAGGGGCCCCCAACACTACCTGGCTCTTACAACCCCTTATTCCTCCCTACCTCTCCCAAAATCTATCCTTGCAGGGGATTTGCCCACTCATCTCTCCCAGATTAGAATTTAGTTTCACTTCCTGCTCACCTTTTCTCAAATTCGCTCTATAAATGCTATTGAATGATTTACCTAGATATGCTGTCAGAATTTCTTTCTGAAACCAGGTAGAGGGAAAAGAGGAATAAATGCAACACCTACCACCTTTTCACTGGAGTTAGCTTGGAAGTTCAAGATCATTACTTTGAAATCCTGTTCTGTACTTCACCCCCTTTCCTTCCCCCATCATCCTCTCCTCCACTATGTAAACCTGAAACTGTCTAAATTTTTATTTCATCAAAATGATGCAAAAGTGATACTTTTTATTTCATTTTGTGTCATGCTGGCTTACCTTTACTTAAGAAGTATGTATTTTCCTTAATTGGAAGACATAGAAGACCTGGGGTGACTACAGGGTTAAGAGGAAGAAGGCTTTTAGAAAATGTTATGTTCAATACCCTTCATTTATAATTATTGTTTTTCCCTTTCCTTTATCCCTTCATTCTCATTAGTCACTAAGAGATGAAAATTGCTCTTTTGTCTTGTCAGAAGAAACCAACCGTTGAATGACCTCCTTTTGCATTATCTCACTCCTTCTTGATACTATTTTCCCTTGTTTCCATGACACCCGTCTCATGGTTTCCTTCACCCAGATGTCTTTGATGCCTACTTCTCAGTCTCTTTTGCTGAATATTCTTTCCCTTCCTGATCCTTCCACAATAGCAATAAAAATTAAAATCACTGCAAGTGTGATTTATTCCAAGCTTATTATGTGCCAGGCACCCAGTGCCAAGCCTTTAACTGCATTATTAGCTTTTCATAGCAACTCCCTTAAGTATTACTTTCTATTTCTAATTTGCTATTAATTTAATTACTATTAACTGACACATATTTCAGATGATGAAACAGGCTGGGAAGTTAGGATACTTACTTAGGGTCATATGGCTATTTAGTGGTAGAGTCAAGGATAAGACACTAGACTGACTGATCCCAAAGCCTGTGTTCTTTACTTGAGTTAGCCATCATGTGCACAGCATCATATGAGGTAGGCGTTATCATTATATAGAGTTGATAAATGAGGAAAGCGAGCTCAACAGACATAATTAGCCAAACGTCATAGCAGCAAGTGGCTTGTGCACAACACACAAGGATGCAGCCTTTAAGGAATACTTGTTTGACACAGGCTTTTTCCACCTTTCTTTCACATTCTCTCCTTGTTGCAGCTACCCTCCTGCTGCCTGGCCATCCCCTCTCCCTTCAGAGTTGCATTATCACATTCAGTTCAAGTACCAAGTTTCCAGTTGCAAATGGTTGTGAATTTAATGTATGCAAGAGGAGACAGCTGCAACAGTGAGTGGAGGAGAGATACATTGTTCAATTCGTGGTACAGGGGGAACTTCATTATCTGACTGGAAAAAAAGGTCAGTTTCCTTTCTCTCATGACACTAAATATGAATCCCAGATAAATTTGAGAATTAAATGTAGATTTTATGCAATGATGTACAAATTATTCTTTAATCATATATTTTGTTTTTGTAAAAGGAATAAAAAAATCAAATGTTCAAAAGCAACTCCTTTTAAAGGTACAATACAATACATATGAAATTTCTGGGTTGGAGGGAACCTTCTATGGTTAAGAGTAAGGAAAGAAAGTATAAAGGAAAAGATCGTTAATTCAGAAGACAGTGTTAACAGAAATAAAATACCAACAGTAAGCTGAGAAACACTGGCAACAAGTATGATGGAAATGGGTCAGGGCTGGCAACAAATAAGAGAAGCAATAATAACAGCAAATCTGTATTATGTTTAGATAGCTAACATTTCTTAAGGTCTTACAAAGTGCCAGGCATCTTCTAAGAGCTCTACATGGCTTTATACTTCATTTCATTCCCACGACAATCCCTGAGATAGATCTTAACATCTCCACATTCGAAAACACTCTAATTGTGGTGGGGGGAGACGTGCATAAAATGTAAATGTGCAGCTTAACAAGTATTATAAAGCAAATCACCATAAAGATCAAGAAACAAAACACACCAGAAATCCAGAAATTCCTGTGAGTCCCTGCCCAATCACAACCTCTCTCCTCTCTCTCGTAAAAACAAAACAAAAACACACTCTCATAACAGTTTTGGCTGTTGCTTTCTGACTTTTCTTTATAGCTTTACCACTCAAATATAGATCCCCAAACACTATTGTTTCTTGAGCTTTATATAAACAGAATTATAATGCATATATCCTTCTGTATCCAGCTCATTTCCCTTACAATTATGCTTCTGAGATTCAACCTGGTTGCATGTAGCATTGGTTCCTTATTCTCAGTGTTGCATTACAGCTTTCCATTCTATGACTTTACAGGAAATTATTTATCATTTTACTGTCAATTGACATTTGGGTTGTTTTCAGTTTGGGAAAATTATGAAAAATGTTGCTACAAACATGTGTTTAATGTCTCCTGGTACATATGTGCACACACCAGGTATATATGTAGAAGAGGAATTGCTGGCTCATAGATTATGTATATTTTCAACTTCACAATATACCACCGAAGTGCATACCACAGTTGTACCAATTCCCACTTCTACCATCAGTGTTTGAGAGTTCCTGATGCTCCACATCCTCACAAACACTTGACACTGTCAACAAAGCATCATAACTTTTGCTTGAGGTTTTGTACATCTATTATTACATTTAGTTCAAGGTACTTGATTGTGTATGCTACTATAAATTAAATATTGGTTTAAATTTCATTTTCTAAGTGCATGTTGATGTTATATAGAAATATAACTGGTCTTTTGATGTTGATATTGTATACTGACTTTGCTAATCTCTCTTAATAATTCAAAATTTTATCTGTAGCTTCCTTAGAATTTTCTGCATACACAACCATATCATCGGCGAATGATGGCAGTTTTATTTCTTCTTTACCAATCCATATACATTTATTTTTCTTACCTTACTGCATTGACTGGGACCTAGAGTACGAGAACAGGTGAGAAGAGATATTCTTCTCTTATTCCTATTTTACCATAAGTTTTTAAAATAATCAATGGATGATGAATTTAATGAAATGCTTTTTCTGTATCTATTAAGATTATCATATACTTTCCCCCCATTTATTAGGTAAAATGTTAAATTACATTATTTGGTTTTCTAATAATAAACCAACCAGCCATTCCTGGAATAAACAAGATTTGGTCCTGATTTATTACAATTGTTATATATGGCCGGAATCAATTTGCTAATATTTTCTTTAGGATTTTTAGATCTATGTCTGTAAGATTCACCTGTAATTTTCCTTTCTGTATAATGTCTTTATGAGATTTTGGTATCAAAGATTTGCTGGCTTCCTAAAACTAGTTGAGGAAAACAATTCTCCTTTGACTTTCTTCATTTAAAAACCAGGAAACTGACCAGGTGTGGTGGCTCACGCCTGTAATCCCAGCACTTTGGGAGGCCAAGGCAGGCGGATCACCTGAGGTCAGGAGTTCCACACCAGCCTGGCCAACCTGGTGAAATGCCATCTCTACTATAAATACAAAACATTAGCTGGGCATGGTGGTGGGCATCTGTAATCCCAGTTAGTTGGGAGGCTGAGGCAAAAGAATCGCTTGAACCTGGGAGGCAGAGGTTGCATTGAGCTGAGATCACACCATTGCACTCCAGCCTGGGCAACAAGAGCGAAACTCTGTCTCAAAAAGAAAAAAAGAAAAAAAAAACAGGCAACTGAGGTCCAAAGTGTTTAGATTATTTTTCATAACTGCATTAAATCCAATTATTTACTTGTATCCATGATTTATTAAGCCAGCATCTTTAGAGTCAGTCATTATCTTGTTTCCATTGTTTCGCTGTTATAAACTCACTCAGAACAGCATCCTTCTTCACATGCAGGTTTGCACATGTGAACAATTATTTCCTGAGGATACATTCCTAGAGGTGACGTTGCTGAAACAAGCACTATGTTTCACAGAAACCAGAGCAGAAGGAGAGGTGTCCTTGCGGCACATCCTACTTTAGTAGCTCTGGCTCACATTCAGGGCCCTTCCTCAACTCTTAATTTGGTGGGAATACCCTTTAACTCTGAGCTACTAGAGACTTTAATAATATTTAAAGGTCAATTCAGCTCTAAGAAACTCCCCAAATTAAGTTTTCAAACGATTTGGCAGGAAGAGGGGGTAGTTTTTAACATTTTCAATGGAACTTTTCAAACCCACATGAAATTATAGAAAATGAGATGAATCCCCATGTAACCATCACCCACTTTCAAGAATTATCAATATGTTACATAACTTGTCTCATCTATAATCCCCCACATTTTGATGAAGTATTTTAAAGCAATTACTAGACATCACATCAAATGTTACAATTCTTCTATATTCTTTTGTTTGCTTGTTTGGTAGAGATGGCAATCGCACTCTGTTGCCCAGGCTGGTCTCGAACTCCTGGCCTCAAGCGATACTACCTCCTTGGTCTCCCAAAGTGCTGGGATGATAGGTGTGAATCACCAGTCCTGGCCTGATTCTTCTGTATTCTACCCATAGTTCTATCTCCCCTTTTTGTTCCAAAATTTTTATTAGGGTAAAAGTTACATAAAATTCACCATTTGCTTTAGGAGGCTGAAGCAAGTGGATCACAAGGTCAGGAGTTCGAGACCAGTCTGGCCAACATAGTGAAACCCTGTCTCTACTAAAAATACAAAAAAATTAGCCTGGGTGTGGTGGTGTGTGCCTGTAATCCCAGCTACTCTGGAGGCTGAGGCAGGAGAATTAAATGAACCTGGGAGGCAGAGGTTGCAGTGAGCCTAGATCGCACCATTGCACTCCAGCCCAGGTGACAGTGTGAGACTCCGTCTCAAAAAACAAACAAACAAAAAATTCACCATTTGACCATTTTAAAGTGTACAATTCAGTGGCATTTAGCACACATTCCAAATATTTTTATTTGGTGCATTTCTTTATTCTGAGTCCATTTCTCCAGAGGTTTATTAGTTTTTTTGTATAAATTTACTTTTAGTTTAGCTGATTTTTCTAATATTTGTTTTCTATTTCATTAATTTCTATTCTTCATTAGATCCTCCCTTCTACCCTACCTAAACTATATTGGACATTTACTACATACATTTTCAGTCTTCTTTTTTATAAATATATGCACTTTGGCATTAACTTTTGAGTACTGCTTGAGTTGCATTCTACAAGCTTGGCTGAAAAACAGATTTTTCATGATCATTCAGTTCTACATGTTGTATTACCAATTTCCATGGTATTTCATACCATTTCCCAAATTTACACGTTCAACCCTGACTTCTTCTATGAACTCCAGATTCATACAACCCATTTTTTACTCCCCACATCCACTTGGAATTATAATAGGCAACTCAAACTAAATGGAATCATAACAGCTCATGAAAACCTGTTCCTCCTTTAGTTTCCTCTCTCAGTGAATGGCACCATCATTTACCAATTGTTCAATTAAATCTCAAGATGAGTGTTGCCTCCGAATTCTCCTTCACCATCCATGTCAGTAAGTCCCATTGTTCTATCTCCAGAATAGTTCTTGCATTGATCCACCTCTTTGCATTTCCTTTGTCACCACCCTAGTGTGAGCCATGATAACCTCTCACCTGGACCATTTTATTATTATTATTATTTTTTTGGAGACTGAGTCTCGCTCTATTGCCCAGGCTGAAGTGCAGTGGCATGATTTCTGCTCACTGCAATCTCTGCCTCCCAGGTTCAAGCAATTCTCATGCCTCAGCCTCCCAAGTAGCTGGGATTACAGGTGCCCACCACCATGCCCAGCTAATTTTTGTATTTTTAGTAGAGACGGGGTTTTACCATATTGGCCAGGCTGGTCTCGAACTTCTGACATGAGATGATCTGCTCACCTCGGCCTCCCAATGTGCTGGGATTACAGGCAAGAGCCACCATGTCTAGCCTTCGCCTGGACTATCATTGCTAACTGATATAGCAAAGTCTATTCTCTTCCACCCCTGACTTTAGGTATGGCTAATCTGCCTGACCACATGTACTTGAGTACTTCCCCACTACCTGAAAATAGCTGCAATGCTGAAAGAACAACCTCTCCCTATTAGATGTCTGCTGATTTCCTTTTTCTTCAGTGTCCAGGAAGTGATGCTGGGGAAACATGTATCCCGGTGACCTGAAGATTCTCAGGCATCATTTCTGAAGTGTAGAAATGGGAGAGGTTCTAACTACAATGAGGCCAACTGCCTGGGAAGGTTTGCCCCCAAAACACTGAGCAGAAGGGAGCCCTCCAAACCTGGCACACCTTTGAGAACAGAGGTAACCAATGATCACAGCAATACTTTTTCTTCTCAGTAGATGCAGTCACTTCTCTGGCTGAAGACCAACAGCATAATTGAGTCTCAGGATGGATAAAAGCTTCTGTAAACCTCCAGATCCACAGCCCCAACCACTTTCCCTTCACCCTGACTGAATACCACATCTTCAGGCAATCAACTACTAAAAGGCTGCTCACACTCTCTTTTTCTGTAATGAGACTACATTACCCTCCTTTTTATTTGGCTACCCTAAATTCTCCTTTTATAAGGATACAACATCCCTCAATGACTTGTTGATGAAAAAGAAGATAATAACAAATTCAGTTTCAACAAGCAGGACATTTTGCTATACTGTACCAACTAAGCTATCTTCTTCAATCCAGCTCCTGGAAGTCTGAGAGGAAATACCTCTCAGAGCAGGGAGTCAAGGAGATATATTTTTATTCCAATCTGAATACTGTACTTCGTATAAAGGTGGCTGGTCAGGTTACCTGTAGAATGGTTGGGTGGTTGGATGAGAAGAGGGATATGATTTGGGCATTGCTGAACTTTTGGCTCCTTTTCCTCAAAGGAGGAAAGGAACTTCGTCAAGGTAGTAAACTTCTCTGCTTCAGCTTCCTCATTGGTAAAATGGAGACAATAACAGGAAGTCCCTCACAGGGTTGTGGTGAGAACTAAATGAATGAACACTTGCAGAGTTTTTTAAAGAGTGCCTGGTACACTGTAAGTACTGTGCTGTAGAATTCCATCATAATGACACCAATTGCTTCTCTCCAAACTCTCTGAGCACTCTTGTAGATGAATTACCTAAACCCTCCCTCCCAGATTCTTCACAGAGAATTTCATTAGTCAGTAGACTTTGGCTACTTTCTCTCATGTGAAGGGGAAAAGAATATAATCCCTTTAATTGAGCTAACCAAATTAAATTCTCTCAGAACAGAAACTGCCCTTGCATGAAGAACATACCTCCAGGGATGCTTGCTTAGTTGGGGAGGTGAGTGAGGCTCTCTGGACCCACCTTAGATGGCCTGGGTCTAAAGGAAGAGAGTAGCTCAAATTCTCCACAGAATAACTCAGAACTTTGAAGGATGGGAGCTGGTAAGCCAAAGAAGTGAGGAAGCCCAAGGGTCAGGCAGGAAGCTCAATGGAAGAGAAATTGTCCAACTGTTCTTCTGTGTACTTTCCTGATTGGTTAATTTTTTAAACTCCCCCCCCCCCCCCCCGCCGCTTTTTTATTATACTTTAAGTTCTGGGATACATGTGCAGAATGTGCAGGTTTATTCCGTAAGTATATACATGCCATGGTGGTTTGCCGCACCCATCTACCCATCATCTACATTAGGTATTTCTCCTAATGCTATCCCTCCCCTGGACCCCCAACCCCCAAAAGGCCCCAGTGTTTGATGATTGCCTCCCTGTGTCCATGCGTTCTGACTGTTCAACTCCCACTTATTAGTGAAAACGTGGTGTTTGGTTTTCTGTTCCTGTGTTAGTTTGCTAGGAATGATGGTTTCCAGATTCATCCATGTCCCTGCAAAGGACATGAACTCATCCTTCTTTATGGCTGCATAGTATTCCACTGTGTATATGTGCCACATTTTCTTTATCCAGTCCATCACTGATGGGCACTTGAGTTGGTTCCAAGTCTTTGCTATTGTAAATAGTGCCACAATAAACATATGTGTGCACGTGTCTTTATAGTAGAATGATTTATAATCCTTTGGGTATATACCCAGTAATGGGATTGCTGGGTCAAATGGTATTTCTATTTCTAGATCCTTGAGGAATCGCCACACTGTCTTCCACAATGGTTGAACTAATTTACAATCCCACCAACAGTGTAAAACTGTTCCTTTTACTCCACATCCTCTCCAACATCTGTTGTCTCCTGACTTTTTAATGATCACCATTCTAACTGGTGTGAGATGGTATCTCGTGTTTGTTGGCCACATAAATGTCTTCTTTTGAGAAGTGTCTGTTCATATTCTTTGCCCACTTTTTGATGGGGTTGTTTTGTTCTTATAAATTTGGTTCATTTTTTATTGGTTAGCCTTTCAAAAAATTTTTTGGCCAGGCACAGGGGCTCACACCTATGATCCCAACATTTTGGGAGGCTAAGGAGGATTGCTTGAGGCCAAGAGTTCGGGACCAGCCTGCGTAACACAGCAAGACCCCATCTCTACAAAAAATAAAAATGAAAAAATTAGCCAGGCGTGGTGGCACATGCCTGTAGTCCTGGCTGCTCGGGGACCTGAGGCCGGAGAATCACTTGAGCCCAGGAGATTGAGGCTGCAGTGAGCTATGATCATGCCACTACACTCAAGCCTCGGTGACAAAATGAGACCCTGTCTCAAAAAAAAATTCAATTACTGTTTTTTTTGTACTTTAGGTTCTGGGGTACATGTGCAGATCATGCAGGATCATTGCATAGGTACATACATGGCAATGTGGTTTGCTGCCTCCATCCCCCCATCACCTACATCTGGCATTTCTCCCCATGTTATCCCTCTCCAACGTCCCCACCACCCCTACTGTCACTCCGCTGCCCCCCGCCAACAGACCCCAGTGTGTGATGCTCCCCTCCCTGTGTCCATGTGTCCTCATTGTTCCACACCCACCTATGAGTGAGAACAGAAGGTGTTTGATTTTCTGTTGTGTCAGTTTGCTGAGAATGATGGTTTCCAGATTCAACCATGTCCCTACAAAGGGCATGAACTCATCCTTTTTTATGGCTGCATAGTATTCCATGGTGTATATGTGCCACATGTTCCTTGTCCAGTCTATCATCGATGGGCATTTGGGTTGGTTCCAGGTCTTTGCTATTGTAAACAGTGCCGCAATGAATATAGATGTGCATGTGTCCTTATAATAGAATGATTTATAATCCTTTGGGTATATACCCAGTAATGGGATTGCTGGGTCAAATGGAATTTCTATTTCTAGGTTGTTGAGGAATCGCCACACTGTCTTCCACAATGGTTGAACTAGTTTACACTCCCACCAACAGTGTAAAAGTGTTCCTATTTCTCCATATCCTCTCCAGCCTCTGCTGTCTCCAGATTTTTTAATGAGCGGCATTCTAACTGGCGTGAGATGGTATCTCAGTGTGGTTTTGATTTGCATTTCTCTTATGACCAGTGATGATAAGCATTTTTTCATATGTTTATTGGCCTCACGTATGTCTTCTTTTGTAAAGTGTCTGTTCATATCCTTTGCCCACTTTTGAATGGACTTGTTTGTTTGTTTCTTGTAAATCTGTTTTAGTTCTTTGTACATTCTGGATATCAGCCCTTTGTCAGACGGGTAGATTTGCAAACATTTTTTCACATTCTGTTGGTTCCTGATTCACTCTAATGACTGTTGCTTTTGCTGTTCAGAAGCTGTGGAGTTTGATTAGGTCCGATTTGTCTATTTTGGCTTTTGTTGCCAATGCTTTTGGTGTTTTGGTCATGAAGTCCTCACCTATGCCTATGTCCTGAATGGTTTTGCCTAGATTTTTCTTCTAGGGTTTTTATGCTGTTAGGTCTTATGTTTAAGTCTTTAATCCATCTGGAGTTGATTTTAGTGTAAGGTGTCAGGTAGGGGTCCAGTTTCTGCTTTCTGCACACTGCTAGCCAGTTTTCCCAACGCCATTTATTGAACAGGGAATCCTTTCCCCACTGCTTGTTTTTGTCAGGTTTGTCAAAGATCGGATGGTTGTAGATGTGTGGTGTTGCCTCCAAGGCCTCTGTTCTGTTCCATTGGTCTATATCTCTGTTTTGGTACCAGTACCATGCTGTTTTGATTACTGTAGCCTTGTAGTATAGTTTGAAATCCAGTAGTGTGATGCTTCCAGCTTTGTTCTTTTTGCTTAGAATTGACTTGGCTATGCGGGCTCCCTTTTGGTTCCATATGAAGTTAAAGGTGGTTTTTTCCAGTTCTGTGAAGAAGGTCATTGGTAGCTTGATGGGGATAGCATTGAATCTGGAAATTACTTTGGGCAGTATGGCCCTTTTCACGATACTGATTCTTCCTAACCATGAACATGGAATGTTTCTCCATCTGTTTGTGACCTCTCTTATTTCGTT
>CAUYQU010037533.1:0-68996 GCA_963574635.1 Cheracebus regulus
AGGGGAAGGGAGGGGAGGGAGGGGAGGAGAAGGGATGGAGGGGATGTGAGGGAGGGAACGGGAAGGAGGGGAGGGGAGGGAGGAGATAGGAGGGGAAGGGAGGGGATAGGAGGGGAAGGGAGGGGAGGGGACGGGAGGTAGGGGAAGGGGGAGGGGACGGGAGGGAGGGAGGGAGGGGAAGGGAGAGGAGGGGAGGGGAGGGAGGGCATAGGAGGGGAAGGGAAGGGAGGGGAGGAGAAGGGAGGGGAGGGGACGGGAGGTAGGGAGGGAGGGGAAGGGAGAGGAGGGGAGGGGAAGGGAGGGGATAGGAGGGGAAGGGAGGGGAGGGGAGGGGAAGGGGGGAGGGGACGGGAGGGGGGGAGGGGACGGGAGGGAGGGAGGGAAGGGAAGGGAGAGGAGGAGAGGGGAGGGAGGGGAGAGAAAAGGCAGCCATTTCATCTGGTGTGTCTGACCCTAGGTACCCCCGAGGTAGAAGAAATTCAAGCTTTAATGGAAAAGCCAAGTCCATTTGGGCCTAGACCAGGGATTCTCCAACCGCAGCCACCAGGCCACCTGGAAACTCTCTGGAGACGTAGATTCTGAGTGGGAAACTCCCGGGACTGCCAGCAACCTGATTCCCTAGGTCTCCGGGGGCCTCAGATGCATGCTCCAGCGTCACAAGCCCTGCCCTAAAAATTGTAAAGTAATAGGCTGTGTATTTCCAACAAGACAAAAAAAAGTGTTTGATGATCTTTGCGACTCGTCCCTATAAACAAGGATGGTGCTAACACGATGATGAGGATGATCTCAGGGATGCCTTTTCTGACCACGCTCTTTGAAGCTGCAACTTTCTTCCCTCCCGCACTCTCCGAGCCTGGGCTTCCTTCTTCTCCAAGCCTCTAATCACTGCGCGCTGCTAATTAGCTGTCAGGAGCGCAGTATGGGAGCCTGGCCCCGCCCTCCTGCGATCTGCGGGATCCCTGTGTTATTTATCTACTCCCGTATTGTCTCCTTCCCTGCTAGAAGCTCAGCTCCCCAAGGGCGGGGATGTCTGTCCACTTTGGCCACTGCTCCATCCACTGTGCCGAGAACAGGACCCGGCATACAGTAGGTGCTCAATTAACACTGGATTGTGGAATGGAGGAAGCTAGACACTTACCAGGTTCTTTTCAGACCCCTTGCAACACATTTTCCAACTGGTGCTCACCGCAAACTTGTGAGAGAAGGAGTGAGCGTCACCCTTTCTTTTTTTTTTTTTTGAAATGGAGTCTCTGTCACCCACGCTGGACTGCAATGGCATGCAACTTCCGCCTCCCAGGTTCAAGCAAATCACGTTGGACTGCAACTCACTGCAACCTCCGCCTCCCGGGTTCAAGCAGATCTCTTGCCTCAGCCTCCTAAGTAGCTGGGCTTACAGGTGCCTGCCACCATACCCAGCTAATTTTTTTTTTTGTATTTTTAGTAGAGACAGGGTTTCACCATCTTGGCCAGGCTGGTCTTAAACTCCTGACCTCAGGATCCACCCCTCTCGGCCTCCCAAAGTGCTGGGATTATAGGAGTGAGCCACTGCGCCCGGCTGCAAGCATCACTCTTACACCCAATTTCGGATGAGAAAACTGGGCTGTGGGGAGGATGAGACTTGCCCAAGGCCACGTGCAGCCTCGGAATCCCACTGTGGCCTGAGTGCTAAATCCAGAACCCTGTGATCTGTCGGCAAATTCAGGCTCCAGGGATCAGGCGTTCGGGCCTTGCCTCTTTCTCCTGCTGACAAGACTGAGGTCTAATGGCATGGCCAAAATGGAAACTATTACCCCAGAAATCACTGACGTGAGGCTGGGAGGGCGGCCACGGCGTGCTTGCTCTGAAGCTGCGGCATGCAGCTTCGGGGCCATGACGATGATGCCTGCCATCTGAGAGGCTCCCCGGTGCAAAGACACACAGCTAATTAGCTGTCAAAAGCGATGCAAACTCTAGCCTGGCCCCCTCCCCGACAATCTCTCCCAGAATCGCCCTCTGCCACCGAGTGTCACCACATGATAAAAGGAAGGATGTTCAAAGCAGAACCACTAACAAGAGACAGGGAGGCTCTGTGAGGCAGAGGGAAGCAGATCGCCTCCGACACTCTCCGAGGAAAGGGGGATAAATTAAAACCATTAAAAAATAATTTGTCATCGTCAGTTTTCAGAAAGAAGTCATTCTTGAAGAGCAGGTTTCTTGTTCGGGGCATTCCAAGCACCCGCGGGGGAGATGCCAGCAAAACCGTTAAGAGTCTGGGCTCTGGACTCGAAACAGGCTTTGTCCCTTGCTACCTGTGTGGCCTTGGGCAAGGCACCTCGCCTGCCAGGCCTGTTTGCCTAGCTGTAAGGCAGAGGGGACAACCACCCCAACACGAGGCACAGGGATAGCCTATGAGGAAAGACACATACCACGCTGAGCACGCTGGCTCACGAGTTTAGGAGTTCAAGACCAGCCTGGCCAAGACGGTGAAACCCCATCTCTAGTAAAAAGACAAAAATGAGCCGAGTGTGGTGGCAGGTGCCTATAATCCCAGCTACTTGGGAGGCTGAGGCAGGATCATCGCTGGAACCAGGGAGGGAGAAGTTGCAGTGAGCTGAGACGGTGCCAGTGCACTCCAGCCCAGGCAACAGAGCAAGACTCCATCTAGGAAAGGAGGAAGGAGGGAGGGAGGGAGGGAGGGAGAAAAATACATGCATCTCATAGGATACCCATAAGAGTTCAGCCCCCCAGGACAGCCGAAGCGGGCACCGAATCACAGGTGCTTATGCTCCCTGCTGCTGCCCAGCCACAGAAACACAGGCGTATTGTCAACCCGCTCAGCTCTCTCATCTGTAGAACGGGGATGATGATGGCTCTGGCGTACAACATGCTCAGCGTGCACCTGAACAGCCGTCTGCGTGGGATGGTCTCTCCGAGGGCATCTGCTGTGCCCCATGGACACAGATGAAGTCTGATGGCCTCAGGATGGACAGGGACCCAACCATGCCCAGCCCCCTCCTGCTGGCTGCCTCGTCCCCTCTGCCACACGGGGCAGCCCCTCACTCTGAGCCTGTCCGGGCCTCTCCCGCGAGGCCCCCACAGAGGCCAGGACCCGTCAGGGCCACACCATGGTGGAGCCGGGCATCCCGAGGCTAAACGCCCCTCCCAGGATGCCAGGCCAGGCCTTTCCAAACCCCTTCCCTTCCTCCCTGCAGCTAGGCCAGGACAGGTCCACAGATGTCCTTCCCCCCGACCTGGATGCAAGCACAGAGGCCACCCATGGACTCCCTGTGCCTTCAGTGCCAGGCTCCAGATGCCCATCACTACAGGATGGTGTGCAGGGCTGGGGCTCCCAGCACAGTGCAGGGGCAACAGGGAAGCAGAGGGCAGACGGTGGCACACGGGCAGGGGCACGCCGGCTCCCGGAGTGGGGAGCTCGGAGGGCTGCAAAGGGCCTGTGGATCAGCCCCGGTTGCCCTGGAAACCGCTCCTGCCAGAGGAGTTGCTGAGTTGAAATGTTTGACCCAGGCTGGGCGCGGTGGCGCATGCCTGTAACCCCAGCACTCTGGGAGGCCGAGGCAGGTGGATCACCTGAGGTGAGGAGTTCAAGACCAACCCAATCAACATCGTGAAACCCCATTTCTACCAAGAATAGAAAAATTAGCCAGGCGTGGTAGCGGGCACCTAGAAGCCCAGAACTCAAGAGGCTGAGGCAGGAGAATGGCTGGAATCCAGGAGGCCGAGTCTGCAGTGAGCCAAGATAGCACCGCCGCACTCCAGCCCGGGCAACAGAGGGAAACTCTATCTCAAAAAAAAAAGAAATGCTTGACCTGACAAGAGTCAGGGAAATTACAGCCATGGGGTGACCCAAGACCAGAGGCAATCAGACCGCCGGGTGTCCAGGTACCTCGGGAGGGCAGGTGGGCTGCCGTGGGCCCAGGCTGGGAGCAACACCGCACCCACGAGGCTGCAGGAGGCCTGCCCAGGCCCCACGGGGCTCCCCACCTCCTGTGGGGCTCACACAGGGACACCGGCCCCTCCTCCACTGCCTCAGCTCTGTCCTTTTCTGGAAGCTGCTGACCAGATGGAGCCCCAGGTCTTGGGGTGGTCCCCCTCCTCCAGGAAGCTGGCCGGGCCTCTGTGTGCCTGAGTGCCACTGCCCAGCCCTGCCCTTGGGACTGTCACCGCTCTCACCACCCGTCTCCTCTGCCACCTGTGTGGCCCTCATCTGGCACCGATGCTTCTACAGGGGACAAAACCCCAGCAGCAGGAGAAGCAGCTCCTCCTCCAGCGCTGTGCAGCTCTGTAAAGCTGCTCACCCACTCTGTGCCCTGGCCGCCCTGGGGCAAAACGACCCAGCCATAAGGGCCTCCAGTCTGCACCCTCCAGGGCAGCTGTGACTACAGTCTTTATTCTGAGACCCGCTGTCTGGCTGTGTGTATATCCTTGGCCTTTTTACGCAAAAAAACAAGAGTCTTCAGGTGCCTGGAGCCCATGGCAGGAGGGGTGGGCACACAGGGAAGGGGTGAGCACGGGGAGGGGCAGGGGCTGCATACCATGGGGCTGTGCGAATGGGCAAGGATGGGCAGCTGGGAGGCACCGGGTTCCTCAGAGACTGGGGGCACCAGCCCCCAGCCCTGGTGACATGATGTTACTTCTTCCTTCCACAGTCACACTGGGCCCTACAGAACCCTCCTCCTCCCTTGCGCCAGGTCCCCACCCTCCCTGGGTAGAGGTCAAGGCCCCCTCCTCTCTCCGGGACCTAGAGAGGCCTCTGGGGAACTTCTCTGCAGCCTGGCAGCCCCCGGGGCCTCCCAGAAGAGCTCGGCCCCCAGAGAAGAAGGGGGAGCAGTGGGCTCCTGACCGCTGAGTGATCGCCATGGCAACCACTCGGCAGGGCAGCTGGCAGGGGGGAGGCTGGCAGAACAACGAGCTGGTCTCCCATGGGGAGAGGCCGAGGTCAGGCTGGGGCATGGGCACCATGAGGGGTGGGGGCTAAACTGCCACAGCTGCCTTCACAGGCCTGATGCGTGCAGACAGGACAAGCCGGTCCCTCTCGCAGGAGTGCATGGTGACCCCGCTGGGCGGTCACTGACTGGGCGGGTAGGACAGCTGGGAACCCCACCAGGCCCTCAACCTCCTCCTCCCACAGGTGGAGAAGTGGCTCTTGATGGGATTCCTGACGCCTTGGGAGGCAGAGGAGCCCCGGCCCCCAGCTCCCCGCTACCCGGAGGCCAGCCAGGAGGGGGTGGGAGGGAGCAGGGGCCACGGGGCGCAGGAGGGCTGAGCTCGGCTGGGTCTGCCTGCTGCTGCTCCTGCAGCTCACAGCGGGGACCCGGGGGGAATGCGTTCCGTGGAAGGATGAAGGCATCGGCGGCATTATCACAACACCCTTTCACGGTGGCTCAGGAAGGGCACCTCAGGCGTTCGGGGCCAGGCCAGATGCTGCGCTGAGACCAAACTCAGTCTGTGTGACTCCAACCTGTCGTCAGCCCCTCAAGGGAACGGGGACATTCCAGGCGGTGTGATGGACCAGTGGGCCATGTTCACGCATTCTGAGGAGCTGGAGGGGACTCTTAGCTCAACTCTGTCCCTTCCGAAGATGTGTGAGGAGGTCCCTGCTGCCTGCCGGCCTTTCCAGGTGCTCACAGCCCACCCTGCCCCTCAACTGAGATCCTCATCCAACCCAGCAAGGGGGATTTTGCCCACTGTATAGATGGGGAAACTGAGGACACCCCAAAGTGAGTCAGGCTGCCCAAGGTTACTCTGCAAAGCGAGGAACTAAGTCCAGGCCCCGACCTCCCAGCCATGCCACCCCTCCTAGGCCCCTAGAATCTCCAGGTGAGAGGCCTCCACGTATGTATAAACTGAGGCCTGAAACTGATGACAAAACATCCCAGATGCTCAGGCAGACCCCCAGTTTTAGCTAGCGTTTTTTTCCCGTTTTGGTTTTTGAGACAGGGTCTCACTCTGCTGCTCAGGCAATGGTGCTATCACGGCCCACTGAGGCCTCACTCAGACTCCTGGGCTCAAATGATTCTCCTGCCTCAGCCTCCCGAGTAGCTTCGACCTCAGGCGTGCACCACCGCGTCCCAGCTACTGGATGCTTGAGCCCAAGAGTTTGAGACCAGCCTGGGTAACACTGAGATCCCCGTCTCCACAAAAATTTAAAATCAGCCAGGTGTGGCCATGCACACTTGTAGTCCCAGCTGTTCAGGGGGCTGAAGTAAGAAGATGCCTCCAGTCCAGGAGGTCGAGGCTACAGTGAGCCGTGATCATGTTACTGCACACCAAAGAAAGGCAAGAAAGAAAAGCAGGCACTCATTGGCCGGGTGGTGTGGCTCGCACCCGTAATCCCAGCACTTTGGGAGGCCGAGGTGGGCGGATCATGAGGTCAGGAGTTCGAGACCAGCCTGGCCAACATGGTGAAACCCCATCTGTACTAAAAATACAAAAATAAGCCGGGCGTGGTGGCGGGTGCCTGTAATCCCAGCTACACGGGAGGCTAAGGCAGGAGAACTGCTTGAACCTGGAAGGCAGAGGTTGCAGTGGGCATATATCACACCACTGCACTCCAACCTGAGTGACAGAGTGAGACTCCGTCTCAAAAAAAAAAGAAAAGAAAAGTAGGCATTGACATTACCCCCACTTTACAGATGGGGAAACTGAGGCTGGGAGGGTATCGCCAATGGCCCTGGACCACACAGCCAGAAGGCGGCTGGGCTAGGCTGGGCCAGTAGTTGGGCTCTCAGCCCTCCTAAGCCCAGGCTCTGGCCTCTGGGCTCCCGGGTCTCCCAGGCAGCAGGAGTAGGGAGAGAAGCCTCTGGAAGGGCGGGGGAGCAGGCGAGGAGGTGTGGACAGCAGGCTGGGCTTCTGCCACTCGCTCCATCCCTGCCTCTCACACCCACCCCTCGGGGAGCCGGAAGCTGGCAACAGGGACTGCCGCCACCGCCTCCCCTCTGTGGGCCCATCTGCTCCGGCACCAGGAGCTGGCGGGTGGCAGGTCCCTGCAGAGACCGCCCACGGCAGCAGAGGTGGGTGCTGCCCAGCCTCGCCTTCTACCCTGCCTGGGGATCACCGGGGACACAGGACAGTGTTCACAAGCATGCTGTGGTGGGCAGAGCAGTCCGGACGCCCCTCCACCTGCAGCTCGGGGACCTGGGCACGCATCCTGGGGCCTAGGCTGCCACAGTGTAAAATGGGCACAGCACGTGTCGGTGTCACCATGGACTCTAGGCCACCTCCTGCCCTCTGCCTGCACCCTTCCTTTTAGGTTTCCTGACCATAGGATCTGGGTTTCCCTCTAATTTCTTTTGTTTTCTTTTCTTTCTTTTTTTTTTTTTTTTAGATGGAGTCTTGCTTTGTCACCAGGCTGGAGGGCAGTGACGCGATCTCAGCTCACTCAACCTCCTCCTCCCCAGCTCAAGCGATTCTCCTGCCTCAGCCTCCCGAGCAGCTGGGATTACAGGTATGTGCCACCACACCCAGCTAATTTTTGTATTTTTACTAGAGATGACGTTTCACCATGTTAGCCAGGATGGTCTCGAACTCCTGACCTCGTGATACCCACTTCGGCCTCCCAAAGTGCTGGGACGACAGGTGTGAGCCACCGCGCCCAGCCATTCCCTCCCATTTCAAGCTGGTGCTGCCGCCCAGGAGCGCGGCCATCCTCGTCACAGGTGTGTGGCCAGGCTCAAGGTGGGGGGACATGGGGAAGGGGGGTGAGATTTCCTAATGGCCTCCCCAGTCGGTGCCAAGGGCCCCCAGAAGCTAAGAGCCCACAGCTGTCTGACCCAATTGATGACACTCATTTCCAGACCTCCTGGGGTCAGGGAACGCCTCCGAGGGTGTGCGGTCATGCTAAACGGTCACCTGACAAACGGCAGAATGTGCGCTGAGCACTTGCTGTGTGCAGGGCGACGTGGAGAGGCTAGGGGACAACTTCTTGAGGGTCAACACATGTCCGAATCCAGACAGCCAAGAGACTCAGGTCCGCAGGCACCTGGGCTGAGGGCAGGGCCAGGTGGGGCTCCGAGGGACAAAAGCTGGGTCCCGCGGCCTGCTCCTGCTTCCCAGGAGTAGGCTCTACTGCTGGCTCTGCTGTCTGGCTGTGTGACCTCAGGCCAGTCACTTGACCTCTCTGTGCACGAGAGTACAACAGGGTAGAAACCATGCCCCCTTTGGGGCAATCCCGAGGCGTGGGGTGAGCTGCTGCCTGCAACAGGATAAGTGCTCCACACGGGCTGGCAATGGGGTGGTGCAGAAGCTGCGCCCCGCAAGGCAGGGTCCCCATCCTTCTCCAGGTGGGAATTCAACCTCTATTTTCGCTCCAGCTCCGTCCCACACCTTCCTGACACAACACTCCAGACACCCAGACCTGCCTTTGCCACCCCTGAGCCCACAGCACCCAGCCTGTGCCACCTCCTGGCCTTTGCATGCACAGTTCTCTCCGCCGGGAGCACTCTTGCCACCCTCCTCCCCCCTGGCTAACTCCTCCTCCAGGTCTTCCAGGAAGGAAGCTGGGCGTGCTGTCCTTCCTCTGAGCTCTCCCAGACTCCTGGAGCCCACACCAGTGGCATCAATCACACTGTGTCACAGGCCCCCTTGGCACAGTGAGCCCTGGGAGGACACGGCCTCCCCATCCCTCTGCAACACCCAGAAACCAGCGCACAGGAGGGACTCCAGAAAGAGGAGGACGAAAAACACAGGGGTCCCAGGTGGAAACAGCAGAGGCGGCTGCAGCCCTGTCCCCCCCGGAGACCCCACCCCATTTCCAGGGACACACAGGCTGCAGCTACACCGGATCTGGCAGGGGACGGCGACACCTAGCGGGCAGCAGGCACAGTGCCCCACCACCCAGGAGGCCCAGCACAGCCCAGGCCCCCAGCAGGCGGGGCTGCAGACGCCAGGGCAGGACCCGGGGCAGAGGGGTGCCCAGCAAGCCAGGCGGGTACGGTGCAGCGCCGGCGGCTAGGCAGGCCCTGGCGCCTTCCCTGCTCCTCCTGCCCCCACCCGTGGGCAGCTCATTCCCGCGTGGCATATGCCCGCCATATGCTCTCTCCGCCACAGCATCTTCAGCGGGCCTGCAGGCAGCCTGCGGGCGAGGGGCGGGGACGGGGCACTCTGAGCTGGAGCCACCCGGCTGCTGCGCCTGCAAGCTGTGGGGAGCGGCGGGGGGCTGCCGAGGGCAGGGAGCGCACCCAGCCTCCATTTCCTTTCCAGCTCCCTGTGGGCGCGTGGCAGCTCACCAAGGTCCCTGCAAGGGAGCCAGCCTGTGGTCATCCCATATTACAGGCAGCCAAACCGAGGCTCAGAGGGGCTGAGCACCTTGCCGGAGGACACAGAGCCCACGAGGGCAGGCCCCTCGTGTCACCAGCGGCCTCAGACTGCACCTGTAACTCGGGGCAGGTGGACGGGGTGACACGCTGTGGCATTCTCTGACATCAGAGGCTCAAGAGTTCAAAGCTCTGCTGTGCGGTCCCCACACGGGCGTGACCTCCCTTTCCACCTCCCCTGGAACCATGGCTGGAGCCTCTCTGGCCTCTTCCTGCTGACGACCCCCAGAAGGCAGATCATCAGGGCACTTCTGGGCCTGACACCTGACCCTGACTTGAGTTTCTCAAACTGGGTTCCCCAGAGCACGGGTGCCTGCAGCTCCCTCAGCTGCCCAGGGAACTGAGGGGATAATCAAGGTGAGGACCGGGGTTTGACCTCTTTAAACCAGAAAGTGTGTAGGGCTCTCTCCACATTAAGATCATGGGCATACACATCCTAGGCAACAAGGGGAGGGACGAAGAATTCCAGAACTTTGTGCTGCGGAGGAGGAGCACTGAGCCATAGTGACAGCCCCAGCCCCTAGGCCACCAGATTCCCTCTGGAGCCAGGCCAGGTGACCCCATGGAGCAGATTCCCAGGCAGCAGATGTTAACTGAGCATCTACTCAGTAGCAGGCTCCGACGTTTCCAAGCTTCGTTTAATCTCACAGTGCAGGAATCGACCCTGGGTCTCCGGAGTCAGACTCTGGGGGTTCAAATCCCTTCTCTGCCATCTATTAGCATGTGTAGATCAGACTAGTGACGTGTCTCTCTATGCCTCCGCGTCCTCATCTCTGAAATGGAGCTGACAGCAGCTCCTACCTGTGCATGGCGCCTGGCAAAGTGGTCTCTGACAGCTAGGGAGTGGCTGGCTGTGAGCACACAGCAGGGACCTCCTCACCTGGAGGGCAGGGCAGGGGTTCCGCAGACCCAGCGGGTGTGTGCAGCCCCCTCATGTGGACGGGAGCCAGGTGCCAGTCCACCGGGCAGCTGCTGCGTCACTCAGGCCCCTCGATGCGGGACCTGGAAAGGAGGAAGAGCCGCCGGCGTTTGGAAAAGCGGGTCCTACTCCAGGCAGCGGAGGCCTGTGTGTGAATGCGGACACGTGCCCGGCAAGGCCCGGGGGGCACCACCAGAGGAAGGCAGGCCCTGGGCCCAGCGCTTGCCCAGGGTCACTCTGCTGCCCTCCTCCAGCCCTGCCTGGTTTCTGAGTCAGGTGGAGCAGGGTTCAAGCCCCGGCCCGGCCATACCTCCGCTGAATGACCTCAGGCCTGTCTTCTGCAGAGCTCAGGGAAACAGAGAACAGGATGCACTGCCGCTGAGCCAGCTGGCGAGTGCCAGGCCACATGGCCGCCCGCTCACCCGGCGCTTCCTGGGCACCTACCCTGTGCTGTCTGTGCTGAGTGCTAGGACACGGTGGTAGAGAAAACAGACACGAGTCCTTCCCCACAGGGACAGCTCTGTCACCTTGAGGGCATCATGGGAAGACAGAGCAGCGTGAGGGCAGGGCCTCTGAGATCTGGAAGAGGCTGCTCTGTGGAGAACACTCACACCCGGGCACTCAGGCACCCGGCAACTCCATACCAAGGCACGTGCCTGAGGGTATGGAAACACGTCCGCAGGCGCCCTCACAGCCGGGGGACTCACAGCCCAGCGAGGGGGCAGCCCACACATCCATACACAGATGAACAGATACCAGACCTGGCACGCCCACACAGTGGAATATTACTCAGCCAGGAAAAGGAATGAAGTCTTGATTCATGCTACATGGATGACCACGGAAATCAAATGCCAAGTGAAAGAAGCCAGACATGGAAGGCCACACGTTGTGATTCCACACGGATGAAATGTCCGGAACGGGCCAGGGCCCACAGACAGGAAGTAAACAGGCAGTTGCCAGGGACCGGGGAGGCGGGGGGCATGACTGCAAAGGGTGCAAGGTTTCTTTGGGGGTGGTGGAAATATTCTAGAATTAGATAGCGGTGATGGCTGCACAACTCTGTGAATATTCTCAAAACCACTCAACTCTACACTTTACATCAGTGGCTTGCATGATATGTGAATTATATCTCAATACGGCTGTTATAAAAAAAACTGCACTTAAAATAGCACTTAGAAAATGCCATTTTTCATACATTGGGGTATTTTTGAATTATAAAAATGAAAAGGCACAAACACATATTGCTTGGGTGATCAGCAGCGTGATAAAGGTGCTTAGGGGTCTCCACAGCAAGGGGCTTGCAGACAGCAGTCGGGGCTGGGGGAGGCCTGGCCCGGGCGTCTCCACCCCCAGCCCTCGCCAGGCGTCCTGGGAACACTCAGCTGGGGTGGGGCGAGCTGAGCACAGAAGCCCCGCCAGCTGCTCTGTTTGTAAACTGCCAGCCAGTCCTGCGGGGACCAGACAAGAGGGAGTGCGCTCCTGGAGCAAGCAGGGTGCCACAAGAGCCTCTGCCAGGGACCCAGGACCCTCTGCCAGGCCTCCCTGGAAAAGTCCAAGCCCCTTCTGAAAGAAAGGCCACCTGGCCTCCCTCCCTGGTGTGGGCAAGGGGAAGAGTGGTCTGTTCGAGGGCACAGCCAAGGGCTCGGCCTGACCTCTGGCTCGGGGAGGAAATGAGGAGAGAGCTGAGCAGAGCCGCGGAGGCCGAGGCAGACAAACACCCTGGGGCCTGCGGCAGGTGCCAGGTGGGTGCCGCTCCACAAACCCTGCCCGCACCCCCGAGGACCCCACAGCTCGGGAGGCAGGAGCCATTTCCATCCCTGCCATAGACAAGGAAACAGAGGCACGAAGAAGCCCCCAGCTGGCGTCGCTCTCAGCCCTGCCGCACTAGTGACTGCTGCAGCTGTGACATTGCTGCTCTCACGGAGGACAACCTGTGCAATGGGCTGCGGAGGGCATCTGCCTGCCACACTGCAGGGCGGCTTGACGCCTGTGCCGCCTGGGCACAGACGGTAAGGGGCAGCCCCAACTCCAAGCCAGGCCTGAAGGCCACCCAAACACCTCCTTCCCAGATGCCCCGCTGTGCAGACAGCTGGACAGCGGGAGCCCCAGGACCAGGCCCGCCCCAGAGTGGCTGACGCTTGCCCCCAGCGCCTGGCGGGAACCCAGGGCTCTGCCTGCTGTGCTGCTCCTCCACAGAGTGACGGTCTGTGAGAAGTCCCGGTGCTGGCTGCAGCCTTTGGCGAGAGGCGCCGCCCAGAACCCAGAGGCCTGGCTGGCATCCCAGCGCTGCCGCTCAGGGTCCCACTCTGAAATGGGCTGGCGGTAGCCTCCCCTCGAGGTTGCTGCCTGCACAGGCCCACAGAGTGCTGGCTCAGCTGGGCCTCCCTAAGCGCCACAGTCCTCGCTATGGGCCCCGCGCCCCCTTCTGAGATGGGTCCCCACTATCTCCCTCATGGGACCTAGGGAAGGGGCCGAGTCAGGGTCGGGTTCTGGGCTCACTAAGGCAGCTTCGTTCCTGCTGGCTGTGTATACTGGGTTACTGGGCATAACGAAATGTGCACAAACGCAGCCACCGCTTAAAAACCTCTCATGCCTGCGAAAGCCAAGGTGTCTTAGTTGTGCCTCAAGCTGGCTGAACAAAAGGGCTTTTGTGGACTTAGAACGTGAAGAGTCTGCAGCAGGAAGCCTTCAGGCATGGCTGGATCCAGAGGCTGAAGGCATCGCCTGGCAGCTGCCTCCTGTGTCTGTGTCTCCCCTACCCCGAGTTCCTCACTCTTGGGGGGCTCTTGCCATGTAACACCCCCTGGAACTCCAGGCCTCCACCTGCCAGTTGAGCGCCAACTCTACGGGGGTGCTTGGTGCTCAGGGCCCCCGCAGGCTGGTCAATCAACCACTCCCAGCACCGACTCCACCCCTCCCAGGACCTGAGCCTGGGCCCTGGTATCTTCACGTAAAGGGAGAAAGCAGCTCCCGTTAACTAAAGACCTTCTGAGCTGGTGTCGACGGGAGGAGATGGCACCAGGCAGCACCCGTCCCTGCTTGGTTCCCGCTAAGATAAGGTTCCCAGAGGACTAATGCTGGTGTGTAAATATTAGATACTTCTGTCTCCTTCGAGACCAATTACACAGATCATGGCGGCTCCCCCAGGACACTGCCTTCCACTCGCTGTATCATCATTAACAGCCTATTAGGTAACAGCTGCTCAGAGAGAGAGAGAGAGAGAGAGAGAGAGAGAGAGAGAGGCAGAGAGGGAGGAAGACGCAGAGAAAAGGAGGGGGAGAGAGATGGAGGGAAAAGGACGGAGTGTGAGAGAAAAAGGGAGAGAGAGAGGAGGGGGAGAGAAAAGAGAAGCAGGAAACAGAAAGAAGACGGAAAACCGGGAGAGACAGACAAAGGGAGGGAGATGGAGCCGGTGAGGGCGGCGGGCGGGACGCGGCCAGCGAGGATGGTGGCCGCCCAGCGAGGACGGTGGCCGGGACATTGCCTGCCAAACCACGCAGAGGTGGGAAGACGGAAACGTTCAGACACAGGGAAAGACAAAGGCAGTCGGAGGGAGGCCGAGGCGGGAGGCAGCTGTGAGGACTCTGAGGGGTACAGGGCTCCTAGGGCCTCAAGCCCACCTGCCCAGCGGGGTCCCCACAGAGGAGCCACAGGGTCCTGTGTGTCCCGCCACCCTCTGCCCCACAGGAAGGTGGACAGAGCTGGGGAGCCAGGCAGGCCTCAGGTAAGCTCCTTCAAAGGCAGGGTCCCCCTCGCCGTCCTGAACCTCACAGTGCTGGGCAGTCTGCCCCGGAGGAGTTGCTGCCGCCGAAAGCCACAAGGTGGGAGCCACCGCCGGGTGGAGCCTGGGCCTCCGCGCAGACAGGGCCTTGGGCACATGCTCGGAGGCAGGGGCTGTGGCACTGCTCAGAAGGGGACTCGGGTGACCCAAGGCACTCACAGACCAGCCCCCTGTACCCAGCCCCTCCCTCCCTGCACCCCTCCTGAGTGCTCACAGCAGCCCCAGGGGCAGCGACGAAGTGACAGATGAGAGGCAGAGCCTGTGAGCGGCTGGGGAGTCCCAAGGCGGCTGCTAAAGCCCGGGACAGGCAGGCCCTCGGAGCCAGAGTGGGAGAAGCCAAAGTGGCAGCAGTGGCCGGAGCCAGGCTCCGAGAGAGGAGGCCCTGCGCGGTGAACCAGGTCCAGGCCTCCTCCTCCGAGCACCACGTGCGGGCCCAGCCCGCATCCGTCCTCCTCCCTGACTCAGGCCCAGCCCCTGCACGCGGCCACTGCCTTCTGGAGCCTGCGCCGCCCTCCAACCACCTTCTCCTGCACAGGGACCCTGCTGAGCTCTGATGAGCTCCCGCTGTGCGGTGGGTTTGTCACCCAATGTCCACCCATCCTGACAACACACAATGATCAAGCACTCCCGATCACTAGGTCTTTTCTGAGCGCTGGGACGGAGCACGGACAGGGAAGGGCAGACACTCCCACTCAGAGTGTCCAGCCCTTGCGAAATCAAGACCAGGACATCTGTGACTAGAGAAACCAGGGATAAGAGCCTGGGTGGAAACAGAGCAGAGAGAGGGGCGTCCAGAGGCAGTCACGGAAGGCCTCGGGGACAGCACACAGCAGCCGAGGCAGCCCTGGGGGTGGGGCCGCAACATGACAGGTCAGAGAGGAAGGTGACGCTTCCATCTAGGGAAGTCCCCTGAGCCACGGGGGCGATGACTTAAAATTGTATTCTGAGAGCGCTGGGAAGCACCTTGGGGACATTAGCCAGGGGTGACCCAACCTGGCCCCACTACTAAGCGCCCCTGGGCTGTGGTGTGGGGGACAAGCCAGCCAGGACTCTGAGAGAGGGGCTGATTTCCTGAATCCTTGCTTCCTCTGGTGTTCGGCAGGGGCCACAGACATCCAGTGGGAAGCTCCCCCAGGCCTGACCCGAGAGGGTGCCTGTTTCATTGCTTCCAGGCGCAGTGCACTTGGCCGCCCCCAGGCTCTCTCTAGGTCACTAGGGTTCTGGGGCCTCTAAGGGTGGGATTGGGGTGGGCCTGGCGCCCGGAGCCCCCTGCCGCCAGGATTTCAGGCTCCCAGCCCTGCAAAGAGCTCATTTCCGCTCCTCCAGGCCCGGGCATAATTAGACGACTGGGGACATAAATCACGGCTGCTTCTGAACATCTGCTGATCACATCTCCTGCAGACAGCACGTGTGTGTGTGTGTGTGTGTGTGTGTGTGTGTGTGTGTGTGTGTGCAGGGTCCCTGAAGCTGGGCGTCCTGCAGGGGGGCCTCCACAGCACCCCATCTCCACCACTCTCCCCAAGAGAACATGAGTGCTGTGTGTGTGTGGTCTCAGGTTTCCTGAAACTCACAGGCATTCACAGTCACACACAGATGCCCTGCACACTAACACACACAGACACCCCCATATACACAGACACCTCCCATACACACACATGCCTTGCCTCCCAGCACATGCAGACACCCCCATACACACACACACCCCTTGCCCCCCACTAACACACACAGCCCCCCCCACAGACACCCCCATACACATACACAAGCCTTGTCCCCCACTAACCACACACACGCCTTGCACCCCCACTAACACATGCAGACACCCCTGCATACACACACCTCACCCCCGAACACGCAACCCCCCACCACACACACACACACACACACACACACACACACACACACACACACGGCAGATTCCCCCAGTGAAAACCTGGAAAGTGCAGGGTTGGGCTTTGGCGCCACCTTGAGTCCACATCCTGGAACTGCCAGAGCTGCACAAGGCACCCTCAGGCAGCACCTCCGGGTGCCTCCTCCCCCTCCAACCAGAAGACATTTTTTTTCTATTAAAGGTCCCTAATCTGTTACAAGTCTGGTTCATACAATTAACTGGCAATGGAAGAGACAGTAAGGACCAAATTAAGAGTTAAAATGTTTAATGTAACTGCTTTTAAACAAGATTAGGGCATGAAGCTTTACATCTAATAAATCCAATCAAAAGGGGCAAGAAATCAGGGGAGGTTTTTAAAACAGTCCGTTAGGAAGAAGCTCCTTCTCCAAGGAGGACAGGACCGCGGCAACAGCAGCAACAATAACGGGACACACGGGTGGGCATGTGCCAGGCACAGGCCCTGCCTCTGGAGCAGGTGGAAACGGAGTCAGGCCCACGCACAGCAAGCCACCTTCCTTCCCTGTGCTCCCGGCAGGACGCCTCGGGAGGGTAAGCTCTGGCTTCCGTGCCCTCGAATACTACCAATCTCCATCCCTAACCACAGGGCCAGGGCTGAGGCTCAGGGACATCGCAGCTCTGACAGCAGGAAGTCCTCACTGGCTACCTTTTACTTATGGTGAGTGGAGCAGGGGGGGGTTTGTTTTGCTGTGTTTTGAGACGGGGTCTCACTCTGACACCCAGGCTGGAGCGCAGTGGTGCCATCTCGGCTCACTGCAACCTCCGCCTCTCAGGTCCAAGTGATCCTCCTGCTTCAGCCTCCCGAGTAGCTGGGACCACAGGTGCCCACCGGCAAATTTTTGTGTTTTTAGTAGAGACGATGTTTTTCCATGTTGGCCAGGCTGGTCTTGAATTCCTGACTTCAGGCGATCCACGCCTCTGCCTCCCTAAGTGCTGGGATTACAGGCGTGAGCCACCGTGCTTGACCAACACATGATTTTTAAAAAGCCAAACAGTAGAAACAGTTAAAAGTGAAGGTTCTTTGGACTCCCCAAAAATAACCACGGTGGACCCTCCCAGTGCGTCTTCCCAAAATCTGCCACGTGTACACACGTGCATGGATGCGTGCACACACATTCTCACCTGCCCGGACAAACCACAGCGCCAGACACAGAAGCTGCTCCCGGCTGCTCCACTCAGAACATCTCTGGGAGCCCTTTCCGCCCCAGCTCCTCCTCCCGCATAGAGGCCAACGCATGGCTTGTGGGGTTTCTTTCCCGGCCCCACCTTCCAGGAGGACACGTGTAGGGCTCCTGGGATTGCTGTGTGCACACGGCAGCAAGTGGCCCCATGCCACCACTTCCTCAGCACACGCCAGGATGCCAGGGACACAGTTCCAGCAGCAAAACTGTGAGAAAAGGGGGGTGTGCGTCCCCATTTGGGATAAGTCCCATGGCCCCCATTTCCTTCCCCTCACAGGCTGCCTTTAGAAGCAAAGGGATTCTCCCCTGGAGTCCCCAGAAAGAATCTTCCCTGCTGACACCCTGAAAGTAACCTGGCCCAGCAAGAATGATTTTGAACTTTGCACTTCCAGAACTAAAGGCTAATCAATGTGTGGGTTTGTTTGTTTCTTTGCTTGTTTGCTTTTGAGATGAAGTTTTGCTTTGTCTCCCAGACAAGAGTGCAATGGCATGATCTTGGCTCACTGCAACCTCTACCTCCCAGGTTCAAGCGATTCTCTTGCCTCAGTTTCCTGAGTAGCTGGGATTATAGGAGCCCGCCACCACGCCTGACTAATTTTTGTATTTTTAGTAGAGACAGGGTTTCACCATGTTGGTCAGGCTGATCTCGAACTCCTGACCTCATGATCTGTCTGAGGTTGATAAGCAGCCTCAGTGGGGACGGCTCCTTCCCCTCCCCGAAGCCACCAGGAAGGGCAGGCAGGCTGCCCAGTGTGGGGTGGCCAGGGAGGGGATCTATAGTGTAGGCCGTGAGATTCCATAAAGGGCATCAGCCACCCTTAGTCCACAGTGAGCAGAGGAGGAGAGATCTGGGGGAGAAGTCCTTTGAATTCCAGTTGGGAGCCATACCGCCTCCAGGAAGCCCTCCTGGACCACCCTAGTAGGGCTGAATACATAGAGTGCAGGATTTCAGATTCATGCAGACCTGAGTTTGAATTCCTGTTGAGGGGCTTACTAGCTAAGTGACGCATTCCTAAATCCAGGCACTGGGGGAGCACACTGGGCCAACTGAGTTTGTTCAGAGACTCATCAATGCCCCCTCCCTTCGGTTCGGGGTAAATGTTTATCCACCGCTTTCTGAAAAAAATAAACAACTCCAGCTTGCAGCACCCGCCCATTTCCCTGGTGTAAACACTCCCACCACAGCAGACTGCAAGCTACCAGCATGACGTCACCCAATGCCCACTTAAGAAAAGGTGGGGCAGAGACAGGGAGGGCCTGGGAGGTAGCCCAGGGAATCACGCCTTCAGGGGGCACCTGCCAGGTGCCCGGGGCTGTGCTGGGTACCTCACCACAGCCCTCTAGGGTGAAAGCCATCAGCCCTGGCTTTACAGACACAAAGAACTGAGGTTCCAGGAGGAGAGGCAGGGAGCCCAAGGTCACGCAGCTAGAAAGTGTCAGAGCCAGGTTCAAGCTCAGGTCCATCTGTCTCCAGGGGAGGAAGAAGTTTGCTTCACGGGGAAGGCTGGCTAAAGCCTTGAAAACCACAACGGGCATCCTGGAAGATGAAAGCCAGCCTCCCCAGCCTTCCACACGGGACTCAGAGACACCAGAGCCTAGGGTGGCAGCTCTTAAAAGGGCATTTTTAAAAAGGGAGTTAGAGGGATGAAAGCATCTCTCCATGACTTACAGAAAGGCACATTTTTGCTTCCCTGGGTCCTGTGTCCAGCCTCTCTGCTCCCTGAATGTGCTAGAATCATAGTAACCGGGGATCCCCTCCACCCAGCACAAGCCTCTGAATACAATTCAGTCAAGATGGACGAAGGCCTGAGCACCCGTTCTGACACCTCTGCTCAGGACAACGGCAGTCCTTAGGGTCGGCGTCCCAACCGCGCCCGGGGTGTCTCGAAGGGAGCACTCACGCTCCGGCTCTTCTTCTCATTTAAGTCCAGGAGATCCCTAGCAGCAGAAGGGATCAATCCAGGTGATGCTCAGAGAGGCTAGTGACCCACTCCTCGCCCCTGCCAGGACTCCTGGGCTGTCAACCTCAACAGGGAAGCTGGCAGGAAAGGCCAGCAGCAGCCCCAGGATAGATGTCAGTGAGGAACTCCACTCCCTTCCCCCTTGGTGGGGGTCTGGCCTACCCTGAGGGGGCCTGAGCCAGCTGAGGGGTAGGGCTGTGGCTGTGTAGCTGGGGGAGGGATCCAGCACCTGCAGGAAAGTTGTGGGACTCCAGATGGGGAAGCCCCTCGGCTAATGACTGGAGGCACCCACATGTCATCGGAACTGTGACAGTCCGGCCAGTCGCAGCAGCTCATACCTGTAATCCCAAAACTGTGGGAGGCTGAGGCGGGTGGATCACCCAAGATCCGGAGTTCTAGACCAGCCTGGCAATAAGGTGAAACCCCGTCTCTACTAAAAATACAAAAAATTAGCCAGGCATGGTGGCGTGTGCCTGTAGTCCCAGCTGCTCAGGAAACTGAGGTAGGAGAATGGCTTGAACCTGGAGGCGGAAGTTGCAGTGAGCCAAGATTGCATCACTGCACTCCAGCCTGGGCAACAGAGCGAGACCCCATTTCAGAAAAAAAAAAAACCAAAAAAAACAGTGACAGTGGCCAAGCACCACACTCGTGTTAACTTATTTCATCTTCACAGGAACGCTTGGAGGGCAACACCAATGTCCCACTTTACAGATAAGCAAGTTGAGGCTCAGTGAGATTCAGTAACTGGCTCAAAGCCACCCACTGGTGGCACTGCAGGGCTGCAGACCCACCTACCTCTAGGCCCTTGAGCCAGTTTTTCTAATGGGCCAGAGACATTTCCAGTGAAGGGCATGCAGTACAATGTCAGGCCTGATGCTCGGCTGCAGAAGGGCGCACCCCGTTACCAGGAGACCAAGACCAAAAACATTCCAGCCCTAAGTTGGCAAAGCAGCCTTTCAGATGGTTGAGGACCTGAGATTTTCAGGATTTCAGGATCCAGAACCAGAGTGATCAAGGTGGAGAAGAGATTTCTATTGAATCATCACAAATGGCAGAATCACAGTCCCGGGAGGACCCCCAACCCTGGCTGCGTCCCTGTGGCTCCCCGAGGTCAGGGACAGAACTCCCCAGAAGAGCCCTCACCAGGAGCTGGGGGCGGTGGGGCCAGGCCTGGCCGTCCGGCTCTCACCTCTCCCCGCCTCCTCTCCTACAGTCCGGGTTGGGTGGGAAGGTGCTTAGCCCTGAAAACATAGCAGCCCCGGGACCCTGAGGCCAGGACCCAGGAAAGGCTTGCGGGAGGAGTGCAGGGGACTCGGGACAGCTGTGCAAGGACAGGTCAATGTTCCTTCTCAGAGCACCTGAAACAGATACTCTTCCCCACCCCTATAGTGTCTTCCACCAAGCTCCCCAGGGAGGGGTTTGTGCCGGCTTTGCTCACATGCCCTGCCTTGTACCTGGTGCTCAATACCTGCCTGTCCCCAGAGGCAGCCACCTGGCACTAGGAGGGTTTTTAAATGCCCATCTCTGGCTGCCACCCCCATTACCACCCTCAATGACTTTCCCTAGCAAAGGCCACTGCCAGCTGGGTACGGTGACTCATGCCTGTAAACCCAGCACTTTGGGAGGCAGAGAGGGGTGGATCATTTGAGGCTGGGAGTTTGAGACCACCCTGGCCAACATGGTAAAACCCCGTCTCCACCAAAAATACAAAAACAAACTAGCTGGGCATGGTGACGGCTGCCTGTAATCCCAGCTACTGGGGAGGCTAGGCAGGAGAATTGCCTGAACCTGGGAGGTGGAGGTTGCAGTGAGCCAAGATCTCGACACTGCACTCCAGCTTGAGCAACAGAGCGAGACTCCATCTCAAAAAAAAGAAAAAAGAAAACGCCGCTGCCCTCCCATGCCACAGCGCACAGGTGGGGTCGGGGGTCCAGCACACACACAGGAGGAGCTCATTAAGTGTCTGTCGAAGGAAGGACTGGAAGAGAGGGGCCCCGGAGATGAATGAGCTGGGGGAGGGTAGCTCAGGTGGCGATGAGAACAGGAGTCCCCCACGCTGCTGGGGGCCCCTACCCTGACTGGACACAGGCCAAGGGCTGGCCCCACCAGGGAGACCCTGCGCAGGCGGCCTGGAGCCTTCCTCTGGCCTGGCTCTGACCCAAACCCTGCCTGGCTCCTCCGAGGGGGAAGTGCAGAGGCTGGCGGCCCCAGTGGGGGCAGAGCGGGGCGAGCAGAGGCCGCCAAGACAAGCAGAGCGGCTTCCAACACCCCTTCCCAGGACACACGCCAAGGCCCGGGCGGCCCTCACGCACGCTCGGGATTCCGCCCGCAGAGCCCAGAGCCAAGGGCTGCCGAAGCCGCAGCACCCGCCCCCACCAGGCCGCTGCTGCAGGGGTACGGAGCAGAGGATGTCTCCAGAACACTGCCCCCCTTGGATGGCTGCCTTGGTGAGAGGCGATGGTTCTGGAAGAAAAACAAACAGGCACTGGGGACGGAGGAGGTGGTGGCAGACGCTGGGGGAGACTATCTGGGGAGGTCAGGGCAGGCTGGCCAGTGCCAGGTGCGGGGAAGCTTGGGCAGAGAAAGCATGCCTAGCAGGACGCCACCTCCAGGGAGTCCTGCACCCACCCCCAGGCCTCAGCTCCTCACGGCCTTCCCTCCTCCACAGCCCCTGCCCAGGGCCAAGCCCTCTGCATTCTTCCCACAGAACCCTTCAGTCATTCACTCATGCACTCATTCATTCAACTAGTGATTAGAGAACTCCTAGGCTGTCCCAGGCCCTATTCAAGACACTGGGGCTGAAGCAGCAGATGGGCCTGTCGTGCCCCGGGGAGCGCTCATTCACTCACTTTCAATGGCTCCCCAGCACCTTAGGGACAAGCCAAACCCCAAGCAGGCGCTGTCGGCCCCCAGCTGAGAACAGGCTCCCGGCACTGCAGCCCCACCCCCGCCCTCCAGGCACTGAACAGCACCCTGCAGCGGCAGCCCTGCTCAGCTCAGCCTCCTCCTCCACCAGTGTAGGGCTGTTTGTCTGTTGATTGATTGATTGATTCAGAGAAAAATTCTTGCTCCGGTTACCCAGACTGGAGTGCAGTGGCTCGATTTCAGCTCACTGCAACCTCCACCTCCTGGGTACAAGCCATTCTCCTGACTCAGCCTCCCGAGTAGCTGGCATTACAGGCACCCACCACCACGCCCGGCTAATTTTTTATTTTTAGGAGAGACAGAGTTTCACCATGTTGGCCAGGCTGTTCTCAAACTCCTGACCTCGTGATCTACCTGCCTTGGACTCCCAAAGTGCTGGCATGTTTGGGAGCCACCTCACAGCCCATTGTTCTTTTTGGAAGCCTCTTCTGTCCTCTGAGAGGTACCAGCTTTAAGTGGAAACCCCTCGGGTGGAGGCAGCGGTGACAAATGCACTAGGGGTGCCAGTGACTCACAGTTCATTCAGGAGGAGGAGTTCTGCAAGGGCAGGAGGCTGGAGGTGTGAGGCCTAAGGAAGGGATGAGTGAGGTGGGAGCCAGGCAGAGGTCTCAGGGGGCCTGGTGGGTGCATGGGAGGCATGCTTTAGAGGCCTGACGGGCAGTAGGAGTTGTTCCCTCATAATCTCTGGGGCACTCCACCCAGGCTGGAGAGAGAACCACAGCCAGGGCTCCACAGGCCACTCTCCTGCTCAGGAACTTTCAATGGCTCCCTATGGCTCAACCACAAAGTACAAAGAAATACAGGCTGTTGGTACTCAAGAGCAGATATTCACAGCCTTCACGCTGCTCACCCCCTCCACAGGCCTGTGCGCACTGTTCTCTGAACACCATGAGACGCACAGGCTGTATCCACCCCCAGGCCTGTGCACAGGCTGTTCTCCCCACAACAGGAGATTCGGGATGTGCTTGCCTTCATTCTTCCTATGCCCCCAGTGGGACCCCAAGTCTCAAGAGTTTCTAGCCTAGCAGGCCAGAGGCCCAGGCCTAGCCAGGGCCAGGCAACTCAGAGGATGTGACAATGAAGCTCTGTGGCCTTGACCAGACTCAGATCTTCATTATTTGACTTTTACACAGAAGTCAGCATCTCCTGGGACAGCTAGCACCACAGGTGCTAGCCAGGGTGCCCCAGGACCAGGCGCTTCACCCCTCCAGGTCTCGGTTTCTCCCTCCATACAATGGGGACCCCAAGACCCCTTCCCGGCCCCCACCAGGAGAAACCTGGGCCTGGACGCCTTCTTTTCCGGTCCAGTGGCCCAGCTCGAGGCCTGCCCGGGAGCCACACAGGCAGCCAGGGAGGGAGGAGCCAGGAAATCCGGGAGGGTCTGGCCCCGGCCCGGCTCCAGCCCCGGCCCCAGCCCCCTGCCCTGGCCCCCGGCCCAGGCCCAGCCCCACCCTCAGCCCCAGCCCCAGCCCCACCCTCAGCCCCAGCCCCAGCCCCAGCCCCACCCTCAGCCCCAGCCCCAGCCCCAGCCCCAGGCCCACCCCCAGCCCCAGGCCCACCCCCACCCCCAGCCCCAGCCCCAGCCCCAGGCCCAGCCCCAGGCCCACCCCCAGCCCCAGCCCCAGCCCCAGGCCCACCCCCAGCCCCAGCCCCAGCCCCAGCCCCAGCCCCAGGCCCAGGCCCAGGCCCAGGCCCAGGCCCAGGCCCGGCGCCAGAGGGGGCGCCGGCTGCTGCAGCCCGCTCTCCAGATGCAAGCAATCCTGGAAGGTAGCGCCTGGCCATCGCGGGGGCGGGGTTCGGGCGATGCTGCCAGATGTGCATCGCGAACAGCTGCCCCGGCGCCCATAAGGTCAGCTCCTGGCTCCAGCCAGCCGCGCTCACCGGCCGGCGCCTCGCCCGCCTGGCACCCGCCGCGCTTCCTGGGGCGGGCGGGCTCCCCACCTCCTAGTCTGCCTGCAGAGGGAAAAGGACCGGAACGCCACCCAACGGCCTGGGGGAGGGGCCGGAATCCAACCCCACCCTCAGGCGTCTCGGGCGGTGGGGGGGGACGGGGAGCATGAGCCCCACCCCTGTGGTAGCAGAGGAGGGGCCGGACACATCCCTCCCCCCCCACACACAGTCCCCTTTATCACCCTCACCAAGGTCTGGAGGGGAGAGGCCTCTCTGCTGTGGGAGGGACATGGAAGGCCAGAATACACCCCCCCACACACACTCACACTCACACACACACACACACACACACACTGTCCCCTTCTACCCCACCCCGGCCAAGTCTGGAGAGGAGAGGCCTCTTTGAGGTGGTGGGGGGTGAGGGGGCCAGAACCCCTCCTCGCCAGGGGAGCCGGCACCCCCCAGCAGTGGGAGAAGAGGTCAGCCCATCCCCCACCCCCCAGCAGCCACAGGCAGCCCGCGGGGGTGCCGGGCTTGTTCTGATTTTGTTTTATTGGATGTTTCCTTTCAGTAATTGAGAGCCCCAGCCCGGGGAAAAAGGACACCCCTATTTCGGGCTGGGCCAAGCTGTCTGGGAGGGGCAGCGGTGAGGAGTCAGGGGTCCCTAGGACCCCGGCCCCGAAGGAGTAGCCTCAGCCCCTCCACCCCAGGAACACCCCGCCCCCATCCAGAGACATGTGGTCCCCTCTCTGAGGGTCATGGGGATGCAGAGAGCCAGGAGGGGGATCAGGGCCCTGATCGGCCTTTCTCTCTAGTATCTGGGTCCCCAGCGGGGCCCAGGACAGCCCCTGCCCCTCCGCAGCAGATAAAGGCACCGGCAGCCGCCTTTGTTTCTTTGGTGTAAACTGAGCCAGATGCCTTCTAATCCCCCAGCTGGGCCGCATTCGCTGGCCGCCGCGGCTCCCACCCCCTCCACCCCGCCTTCCCGCATTCCCAGAGCCGCCTGCCCCTCCCTGCTGCTGCAGGGGCGGGGCGGGGCGGGGCGGGGCTGGCATCCTCAACCTCTTCCATGGTCCACCAGAGGGTCAAGGGCAGTGAGGCCAGCGGCTTTGAGATCTGTCCTCCTGGGCCTCCTGGCGCTAGGAAAGTCACAGAGCCTCCCTGAACCTAGGTTTTCCTGTCTGTAAATTGGGAATGAGAACACAGCCCACCGGGATGGAGAGGGCTTGGCAGGCGTTGGCTACAGTTAGTGGGATCCACCAGCTTGGAGCCACCCCGCCCCACCTAACCGCTGATCTGTCTCCAGGGCACAGAAGACGAATGGCAGTAACTTCACTACCCAGGGGACATGCCAGGAGCTGCTGGAGCCGTTCTTGTGTTTGCTCACTCACTCCTTCCACAAGCCAGAGAACCGGGGAGGCGGTGGTCACATGATCCCCGCTGCCCAGACCAAGACCAAGATGGTGAGGCCCAAAGAGGCCCCAAAGCCAGTAACAGATGACACTCTCGTTTTAAGATGAGGCAGCAGCCCAGAGAGGTAAACTGACGAGCCGAGGATCATGCAGGAAAACGGAGCCAGGGACATGGGTATCTGACGGGCAAATCCAGGAGGGCGGGGAGTCCATACCTTCCCGGCCTGCACCAAGACTCCCTCGTAGCACTACGTGGGTTCTTCAAAGCCCACCAGAACCTGATGACCGTGATGCTTGTTAAAATGCAGATTTCCTGACCCTGGTCTCATCCTATTGAACCTGAGTTTCTAAGGGGGTCTTGGAATCTAAATTTATCATATAGGGGCTAGGGGGCTGGTTCTGGGGCACATTCAGGTTTGAGGAGCCATCTTCTGTGCCGCTGCCCATGTGATCCCTGCCATGTGTGGACAGGGGGCAGGGATGGGAGGAGCCTAGGCTAGAACAAGCCTGTGTCCGCTCCAAAGGGGCTCCCTACCCCTCCCCAGGCCACTCGGGCTGGGCAGGCAACCTTACCTGGGCTGGTCCAGCCAGGAGGCCGGCGGAGTGCCAGCCCAGAGCCTGCCAGGACACGTCTGATGGACTCCCGCCTCCTTCCAAAGGCCATTAATCATTCTGGGAAAGTCTGTCAGTCCGCCTATGCCTACTGCCTGCATCCCACGCACACCCCCCACCACACACCCCACAGGCACACACACACACACACACACACACGCACTGAGATGCCACACATTCAGCTGCCACGTGGAAACATACCACACACCTTACACATGCACCCAGTGGACAATGTGTGCAGCACATAAAGGAACACACATGCACACAGGCACACGTGTGCAGATGTGGCTATCAGAGCAGTTCCCACCCCTCATGAGGGGAGAACCAGGTGCTGGAAGTGCTCTAAATATCCCCAAAGGCCGAACCACCCGGCCCAGCCTCCACCTGAGGGCTCCAGCCCTGCTCCAACCCTTGATTTTGATGACAATTCTGTCAACCCAGCAGGCACTGGGCTATTCACCCCAAGCAAAGACCTGGTGGGTGGATAATGATTTGATGAAGAATAAATGAGGCAATGAATGGCTGGCTAGCTGGCAAACGAGGCTGGGTAGACACTTCGCCTTTGCAGGCACAGGGTCCTATGAGGAAAGCGGCAAGGGGGATTCTCAGGGATGAGAAGGCCAGGACCAGAGCTGCCCCTGCCTTTCACTGAAGAGGGCAAGACTCAGCTGGGGGGCCTGTCTGGAGCCACTGGGACCAAAGCCAAGGTCTCCCTGCCCTCGCCTGCTGACTGCCATCTCTGATCTCAGCTGCGCACCTAGAGGCCCAGGTGGTCCCTGCCATGTGTATATTGCCGAGGCTCATGCACTTTGCATACTCACACCTGGGACCATGCAGTCCTTCACACCTGGGGCCATTCATTCATTCGTTCACATGTGGGCCATTCATTCATTCATTCATTTGGATCAGAAAGGATACTACCATAGAGTTGAAATCCTGAAGATGCAACCTGGGTGAAAGGAAGCTAAGAAAGCTGGGGTGGTCAGGGAGGCCTCCGGGAGGAAGTGGCTTTTGAACTGACACTTGGAGCTGGCACTCTGGGCAGAAGAGCCATGTACAGTGCAGGGGACTGCTGTTTCGCTGGAGCCCACTCACTAGAGCCTAGTAAGGAGCACCTCGATGGGAGGGGGAGGCTACCTCCCCCTGCCCAGTCCTCACACAGAAGCAGGGTCTGCTGGGCCTCCCTGGGGCCACGTGGTAGGAGATCCCGCCTAGAAGTTCTGTCCATTCTGCTCCTGAGCCTGCACCCTGAACAGGACAAGCCACCAGGGAGCAGCCCTGTTCCTCCCTTACTCTGGACACTCACAGCCTGTGCACGCCATCAGCCCCTGTCCACCCACCCATCCAAGGACGTCAGAGGCTGCATCCGCCTGGGGGAGCCTGGGCTCCCATACTCCCCACTGGGAAGGTGGAGGTCCAAGGGGAGTAGATGTCAAGTGCACACAACATTTACTGTCAGATAAACAAGGGCTGCCTTTCCAAAGTGAGTCCCCTGGGAAGCTGTGGCCAGAGCTTCTCTTTGGATATTCTCTGGGGTTCAAAAGGCAGCTCCCAAGGAAGGAGTCATAAAAATGCTTAGCTCGCTGTGGCCTTGTTGAAACAAACACATACCTCCCAAGGGATGTCCCAAAGGCCAACGCCTTGCTTCTGGTCTGCCTGCCAAGGCAGCCTTCTGCTTTCTATCTCCTCAGCACCGCCTCTCACTGTGGGGAGGTGAGCCTGGCCAGCGCAGGTCCCCTGAGACCTGGCACTCCCTAAACAGAGGTAGGGGGAAGCCAACACTGGCGTTCACGGCTGTCAGAAAAGAGCCACCAGAGAGACGCCCACCAGCTGTCAACGCTGGGTCTCCCTGGAGGCCAGCACCATGATGACTTTTTATTTGCTTTTGCAAGCTCCTCGCCTTCTGCTTTTCTCAGATAACCAGGCATCATTTTCTGCTCAGAGAACACTAATTCTGACACAGAGAAAGGAGCAGAGATAACCTTGATACATAAGTGAAGGTTCAGATGGGCAGGTTCAGAGCCCAGGCAGGTTGCTGACCAAGAGGAAGACCCAACATGGTCATTATCACACAGACAGCTCTGCCCAGAGAGCCCCTAAGGAAAGCAGGGAGAGGGGGCTACACCCCACCAGCCACCCCTGTATTCTACACGTGTATCTCACCACTGGTCCATCTATCACCACTCATTCATCTATACTTCCATCTGTCTGTCTTGTCTAACCATCTGCTCAGTCATCCATCCATCCATCCCTCTATCTCTCCATCTGTCCATCCATCCATACATCCATCTGTCCATCCATCCATCCGTCTGTCCATCTATCCATCCATCATCATCCATCCATCCGTCCTCTGTGCATTCATCATCCATCTGTCCATCCATCCATCCATTTGTCTATCTGTCCATCTATCCATCCATCCATCCATTTGTCTATCCTTCTATCCATCCATCCACCCATCCATCCATCCATCCCATTCCATCCTTCCTTCCATCCATTCCTCTGTCCATCCACTCATCCATCCATCCATCCATGCACCCATCTTTATGTTTCCATCCATCTAGTCTTCCACACACACATCTGTAGAAAGGAACTTTCCCATTTTATCTAACCAGCATCTGTCCCTCTCCAACCCAGGGGGGCTGTTAGTTAATACACCCTTTGCCCCTTTGATAGACACGCCATGTGCCCCAGGGTAGGCCAGTCATAATCTGCCCTGGGATATTTGCTAGGAGTCTCTCCCCTGCCCAGGAGCACTAGACGTCAGCCCAGAGCTGCGGGTGGCCATCTCCACAGCGCACAAGGGGAGCCTGCTGGAGAATGGACCCCCACACCAAAAGGCAGAGAGCTAAGTGGGGAGAGGCAGAGGCCTGGAGACAGTGAGGCCTGGATTCAAGAGGCTGAAGCCAGCATCATCCCATCGGTTACACGAGTCAGTAAACTGTCTTTTGCTAGAGTGAATTTGAGTTGGGTTTGTGTCACTTGCAAAGAGAAAGGGGCTAGGTAACACGAGCCCTTTCAATACAACACAAAGTGATTTAGAACCTTCTAGAAGCTTAGCCCTGAGCCAGAGAAGGACACACAAAAGATAAATAAGCCCTGTCCTTGCCTGCCAGTCAGAGCAGCAGTTCTAAAACACAAACAATGAGGTTACAGACCAGACAACTCAGGCACTCAATGCCAGCACCGGGTAAAGGAAGTCAGACAGGACCCCAACCACTGAGCTTTCAGTTCTCCTGTGTGTAAAATGGAGGCAGCACCTTACAGTACAGAGCTGCTGGGAGAAGCTGTGATGGAGCAGGGACTCAGCTGCCCACCCAGCAGCCATATCGGCCCGGCCTCCCCACCACAGAGCCTGAGGAGGCAGATACATTCCCAGAGCCCCTTCAATTACAGACAGGCATGTGGCACAACCCTGGACAACTGGACCTCGGTTTGCACAAGCCTCCTGGGAGACACTTTCTTCCCCAAAGAGAAAAGGGCAAGAGTGCCCTCTACCCCTTCCCACCCTGCTTTTGGATGCTATCACGGGAGAATGTGATGCTCGGCGCTGTGGCAGCTATCTTGCAACCATGAGAAAAGGACCAAGAGAATCCCACTTGGATTTACTTTGATTTCAGGAAAAGCTCATTTTTTGTACCCTCAGAGCCTCGAACCGCGCCTTCCACTCTCCCTGGATACTGGTTTCGGGAGGCAGTCTCTTAAGCAGTTAAGAGCATGGCTTCTGGAGCCAACCTGCCTGGGTTCAAATCCCAGCTCAACTACTTGCTGGCTGTGTGACCTTCAGCAAGCTTCGGAACCTCAATTTCCTTCTCTGTTAAATGGGACTCATATGAGTATGAAGTAATTTAGCACACATGAAAACACCTGGCACAGTGCATGGCACACAGTGTCGAAGAGACATTTGACGCTGAATTAGCCAGAGAAGGCAGGGAGGAGTGACAAGAGGGACCAGGCGGGGCAGGGAAGGCCAGTGGGGCTCAGAGGCCCAGGCCCCACATTGCTGAACACGGCACAGGGGAGCTGACTTGTGCTGTGTCCGCCCTGCGAAGGCAGGAGCTGGCTATAGGCTGCCGCCGACTGCAGGGAGGGCCACCCCCTCAACCCGACGTGGCTACCACCCCCCTACCTGCCCGCAGGCCAGTCCGCTGAGGCCACGCCAGATCCCAGCTGGAACCCACAAAGGGGGGCCACAGCCCCCTGCTCCTACGATGACCCCACCCCCACATTTCAGACTGTCTCGGTGACTCCCCAGCCGATGTGCTTCATCCTTAGTGGGGACGGCGGGTGTCGCAACCCTCCCACAGGCCCAAAGTGGATGTCCATCTAGCGAGGCAGGAACAGTTGCTCCCTCCTGGGTTGCTCGGGCCCTGCCCAGCTCGAAACAGGCTGTGGGGCTGGGGCCGCCTTAACTCTTTCAGGTATGTTCTCCTCCTCCATGGAGGACCAAAAGCCCCAGGGTGCCTTCCAGTGGGATAAACTGAGGCAGAAGAAGGCCTCGTATCTTGCTGCACAATCTCCTTTTCTGAAAAGATGCTTTCTGCCAACTGGTCTTCTGGGCTCAAGCATACGTTACCACTGGCCCTCTCAGTTACTGAAAGCCACCAGACACGGCAGATCTGCCCTCCTGCCCATCTGTGCCTGTGCCCCGTAATTCATGCTGTTTTCTCAGGGCCTGGAAAATGGGACCCGTGAGGCAGACACTGCAGGCAGGGACCGCACTGCTGACACGCAACACTACCTGAAATGCCCATGGCAACTCCAAGAGACAGGCGCTATTATCATTCCCACGTTATAGGAGAGGACACTGAGACTGAGGAGCGTGAGCACCCTGGCCAGCTCCCACAGCTCGCCCACGGCAGGGCGGGGGTTCAAACCCAGGCACAGCTGACCTGGAAGCCTGGGCCTTCGCCACACCGACTCAGCCTTCTCCGAAGGTCCTAGCCCTAGAGCCTCTTCCTCTCCCTAGCCATCTTGTACACTGCTGCGCATGAGCAGTGTGGACAACCCAACCCTGCTCAAAAACCTTCAATGGTTCCCCAGCACCCACAGGAAGAAAACAAACCCAATCCTTTGCAAGGCCCCCCGTCTGTAGCTCCTGACATCACCCCAGAATTGACTCATGTTTCACCGCCAGCCAAGTGACAGGGCTCTCTGGGGAGCCGGGACTAAGTGGTGCTCCTAGAGCAAGCCTGGCTGCTGGGGCCGTGGCAGCGATCTTGCAACCGTGAGAAATGGACCAAGAGAATCCCCCAGGCTCACTCCCACCTCGGGGCCTCTGCCCATTGCTGCTCCCTCCTGGATCACCGGCCCCCAGAGAGCCACTCGCCCACCTCCCCTCCCAGCCCTCCCAGGCCATGCTCCCCACCACACCCCTCCTGAGGTATCCCCTCTTTCACTCCCCTGCATGGCGCTTTCTTTGCATTGATCTGTTTAATGTTCGATGCCCCTGACTCAAGCGTGAGCCCCGGGAAGGTAGGGCCCTGCCTGTCTTGTTCACTGCTGTAGCCCCCGGTCGGCACAAGGCCAGCATTCAGGAAACAGTGAATGAATGAATGAGTGAATGAGTGAATGAATGAATCAATCACCAGTCAATCAATCTCCATCTCCCAGGGCCCAGTGCAGAGCCAGACTATGGTGGGTGCTCCAGAGCCTGGGGCTGTCCTGAAGTGAATCTCCCCTCCTACTTTCTCTCTGCCTGCCCTGATCTTCCCCATCCCTCAAGGTTTCCCTCAGGTGACCCAACCACCGTGCATCCAACCCCAACCTGCAAGAGCGTTCCCTGCTGCTCTCCCTACACTGCCCAGCTGCCCGCCCTTCCCACGCTGCCCGCGCGCTCATGCTACCCGAGCCCTGCCTGTGCTCCTCCCCATACCACATCACCCCTTCTCTCTCCACACCCAGCCAACTCCTGCACATCCCTCAAGAGCCCGTTCTAGTGCTCCCTCCCTTGCAGGGCAGAGCTGATCACAGCCCCTTCTGGCACCTCATCCTCTGGACATACCCACCGTGAGGTCCATGAGAAGAGGCCCGCATGCAGCAGCCTTCACTGAGCACAGCAGATGCTCACTAAACCGCTACAGGATGAATGACCATCTCCGCTCATGCTAGAAGAACACGCCTCCCCAGCCAGACTGGAGCTCTCTGATAGCAGGGGCTGTTCTGTTCATTGCTGTCTTCAGCATGAAATCCACTGTCTGCCGGATGGATAGATGGACCAGCGAACAGATGGGTGGGCAGACGGACGGATGGACAGACGAAAAGGACTCAGGAAAGATGGGTAATGGCATATAAATGGACAGATGGAAGATGAAAATGGGTGAATGGATGGTAACAGGATGCATGGGGTGGCTGGATGGGCAGGTGGGCCCTAGGTGTGGAGGTGGCCACTGCCTTATTCCTGCAGGGAGAACAATCTCAGTTTTCTGGCCAGATGAAGAGCCCTGCAAAGTCTCCCCCAGCCTCACCAGCAAGCAGAGGGGTGCTAGCTCCTTCGTCCCCCGTCACCTACACACACACACGTGTGCACACACACAGCGGTCCGGGCAGCACTACAGGCAGCTCAGTGAGGCTGAGGCTCAGGCCATCTCGAAGCAGGGGGTGCCAATCGTGCCTGTCCCTGTGCCAAGCTCCCTACGCAGGCTCCATTCCATCTAAACCTCCTAACAGCACAGGCAGCAGCCGGCTCCCTCACTTTGTCAAGGAGAAACTGAGGCCCAAGGAGGTGAGATGCCTGCGGCAGACACACAGCTGTAGGCAGCGGAGCCAGGCCTCTGACAGGCCGTCCGGCTGCAGAGCCACACGCCACCAGCAGCCCCCTCGGTCAGGCCCCACCTCCGCATCCTGGCGCGTCTCCTCCACTCGTCCTTCACTGTCACTTTACTTAATATTTTTTACTGCATAATTATCCTTAAATCAACTCACTTTTTAAGCTTAAATTAAAAACGTACATGACTGTCATAAAAGGACAATCAGTATCAAGCAACATAAATAGAACGTAATCCTAAAAAGACGTACTGGGAAACCAAGCAGTGTGGTCCCATTTCAGCCAGACACCGTTCCTGACAGATGGCCTCTCTGCCTCTACCAGAGAGATCAGCAAGCGTGGTGGCTTCCGAACATGTCCATGGACCCTTTGACATGCCTCCCTCCTTAGTGACATGTGTCTAACGAAGAGAGTGTGGTGGAGTGGCAGGCGTGGTCTGAGACCAGGCCATCAGAGGCACTGCAGCGTCTGCCTGGTTCTCTCCTGGATCACCTGCCTGGGGGAAGCCAGCGCCCTAATGTGAGGACACTGCAGCAGCCCTCTGGAGAGACTCACATGGCCAGGAACTGAGGCCTCCAGCCAACAGCCATGAAAGTCACCCAGGCAGTGGAACCCCCGGCCCCAGCAGAGCCTTCGGATGAGACCACAGCCTCAGCTGACATGCTGCTGATGGCACCTTGCTCCAGAGCAGTCACCTAAGCTGCTCCCTAATTTCTGTCCACAGAAAGAGAGATAATGAATATTTATTGTTTTAGGTTACAGTGTTTTGGGGTATTCTGTTACACAGCAATGTATTACTCGTACTGTAAGTATCTGAGAGGCTCTGAAGACAGTAATTCCACACCAAGACTCTCTGTGCAGTGAGAGAGAGCGGTGGCAGAATGGCCAAAGGCATCTGAAAGTGGGGTGAATGTATTCTGGTGGGGCTCCATGCATCCCCTAAGACTGTGACAGCACCCCCGGAGCAGCTCTTTACCCGGCAGCAGAGGGACAGGGGTCACGTGGACCAGGCCACATCTCCCTGGGGACTCCCTCAGTGAGTCCTCTTCCCATGGAGTGTGAACTCAGTGCCCCATGGCCCTACTGACCTCTCAGTTCCCACCCCGCACACACCCCCATCCTCACTGCTCCAGCCCCAGTGGCCTCCTGCTCTTCCCAGGAAGCCCCACAGCTGCTCCCTCCTGGGACCTCTGCACTGACTGTTCTGCTCTCTGCCAGCTCCACTGTGGGCTCTGCACAGAGGGCCCCAACCACACGATCAAGATCAATGGTGCAGTCCTCACAGAGCCTCTGCTCAACACCCAACCATGTCTTCAGCTTCATGCACACGTGTGTGTGTGTGCGTGTGCGGGCACATGTGTGCATGCATGTGTGTACGTGTGTATGTGTGCATGCATACATGTGAATGTCTGTGTGTGCACGTGTGCATGTGTGTACGTGTGTGCATGCGCGTGCATGCCTGTGCGTGTGTGTGTGTATATGTGTGCATGTGCGTGTGTGTGGTGTTTGTGATGCATTCAGTTCCCTGTGATCCTACATGGTCTATTCACTTATTTCTGCGTTCTGCAAACCAACCCCCCACCATCAAAATGTAAGCTTGGCAGGTGCAAGGATGGAGCTGTCGTTCATGGCTACATCACCATCACCTAGAACAGTGCCCAGCACATAGTAGGTGCTCAATGAACCTCTATGGAATGAATGAATGAATGAATCTGGATACTGCCAAGAGCTCAGCTTTCAGGAACCCAGGGAGTCGGGCTCCAATGGAATTAAGCCATAAACCCAAACTGGAACCAACCACACTAATTTGTAGAGCCTTGAGTTAAACCCAAATATTAAAAAGTTCCTTAGCTGCCAAGCAGACCAAGAATTTTTTTTTAATGAGTTTGGCACCTGGAATCCGTCCTGTGTGTCCCTTTAACCTCCTCTTCCCTCACCTTCTCCCTTCTCACGCCCATCCTTCCAGGGCAGATTCTTCTACCAAGGTCCTGTGCTCCTTTCTGCCCACCAGCATTGTGGGACGGGGCCCCTCCCACAGGAAGTGGACAGCACTTCCTTCTCCAGGGGCTTTGAGACGTGCCATGTGCCCCAGAATCGCCAAGGGAGGAAGTGTCTCTGCCTCCAGAGCATCTTAAAAATGGTCCTGATGATGGGGATGGGGCTTCCTTTTGGGGTGACAAAGCACTGCAAATGGAGGGGAGTGGTGGTTGCACAGCCTTGTGAATGTGCTAAATGCCACTGAACTCAGCATTAAAATGCTTACAGTGGTAGGCTGGGTGCATTGGCTCAAGCCTGTAATCCCACCACTTTGAGAGGCCAAGATGGGTGGATCACTTGAGGCCAGGAGTTCAAGACCAACCTGGCCAACAAGGTGAAACTCTGTCTCCACTAAAAATACAAACATTAACTGGGCGTGGTGTTGCGAGCCTCTAATCCCAGCTAATTGGGAGGCTGAGACAGGAGAATCGCTCGAACCCAGGAGGCAGAGGCTGCAATGAGCCGAGATCATGCCACTGCACTCTACCTGGGCATCAGAGCGAGACTGTCTAAAAATAAACACATTTAAAAAATAAAAATAAAATGCTTACAGTGGTAAATTTTACGTCATGCGTATTTTTACCACAATTTTTTTTTTCTGAGATGAAGTCTCACTCTGTTGCCCAGGCTGGAATGGAGTGGTGCCATCTCGGCTCACTGCAACCTCCGCCTCCTGGGTTCAAGTGATTCTCCTGCCTCAGCCTCCCGAGTGGCTGGGACTACAGGCTCACATTACCATACTCGGCTAATTTTTGTATTTTTCGTAGAGATAAGGTTTCACTATGTTGACCACGCTGGCCTCGAACTCTTGACCTCATGATCCACCCGTCTATGCCTCTCAAAGTGCTGGGATTACAGGCGTGAGCCACTGCGCTCGGCCTCACAATTGTTTTAATGTTGGTTTTTGAGATGTAGTCTCGCTCTGTTGCCCAGGCTGGAGTGCAGTGGCACGATCTGGACTCACTGCAGCCTCTGCCTCCCAAGTTCAAGTGATTCTCCTGCCTTAACCTCCCCATCAGCTGGGATTACAGGCTCTCAACACCATGCCCGGCTAATTTTTCTATGATTTATTTATTGATTTGAGATGGAGTTTCACTCTTGCTGCCCAGGCTGGAGTGCAGTGGTGTGATCTCAGCTCACTGAAACCTCCTGGGTTCAAGCGATTCTCCCGCCTCAGCCTTCCAAGTAGCAGGGATTACAGGCGTGCGCCACCACGCCCGGCTGATTTTTTATTTTTAGTAGAGACGGGGTTTCTCCATGTTGGTCAGGCTGATCTCAAACTCCTGACCTCAAATGATCTGCTCACCTTGAACCCCCAAAGTGCTGGGATCACAGGCGTGAGCCACTGCACCCGGTCTGTTTTAACACAATTTTAAAAGGGTTTAAAACATGCTTCTGGTTCCATTTGGCAGGACCGAATTCAGGAGTGTACAGGATTTATAATAACCATGGGCTTGAAGACTTTTTTTCTGCCTTTTCCTGAGATAAGACAAATGGGTATGGCAGCCTTGACTCTGCCAGCCCTGTACCTGGGAACAGAGCCTCTCCTTCACCCCAACCACAAAAAACAAAACGAGAAGAAAGCAATCCAGTAAGACTGTACGCAAAGTGAAATTCTGAAGGACTCTGCAAGCATGGTTTTTGGATATACAGTCTACAGTTTTCCATTTTTTTTCCTCTTTTGCATGCAAAACTAAAATAGTAAGAAAACAGAAGAAAAGCCACTGTATGAAGGAAGCTCCACAGGGACCCAAACTTCTGCTGCAGGGGAGGCCCACGAGCAGCGGGAGACCAGCGAGACAGAAAATAAATAAACAAAAGCTCCCCACCCTCGGAGAGGGCGTCTTCAATGAGAAAGAAACAGCTCTCGGCAGTCCACGCAGAGACTAAGACATGTTTTTAATTGGGCCACGTTTTCCGTTTCCTGGACTCGGTGTGTGCTCAAGGAGGCAGTGAAATTCATTATGATTTCCAAATTTGTTTGATCCGACAAAGAGATGTTGGTGCACGTCTGCTGGGGGTGGGAATCGGCTATTGTGAAAATAGCTATCAGCCTCCTGGCGGTGTTTTTCCAAGATCTAAAGCTGCTGGTGGCCTGGTGTGAACCGTCAGGGGTGTCCTGGAGAACTCCTAACTCAAAGGGACTGGACCATGAAGATAATCCCCAAGTGGAATGTGGCACCCCCATTTCATGCAACCAGGAGGCGTTGCCTCCACCCCACCCTGTGGTCTAAGGGACCTCTCCACCAATGCTGAGGCCTGCCTGGGCTGGAGAGCCCTGCACTGGCCCCGGCCTGGGACCTGGGCTCCCACCCTGGCATCCTGGACAAATCTGTCCCTAATGTCTGCTGGGCCCAGCTCAGAGTAGAGTCAGCTGGAGAGCGAGGCTGGCCTCCACACTGAAGCGTGGGAGGCTGCTCCGCCAGGGCCACAGGGGGCGGGGAGGGGCAGTGGTGGCCAGCATCCCAGAGGACTAGTGTCCTATCCTCTCCCTCAGGCCCTGAGCCTGTACAGCCCACACTCCCGGCAGACTCAACGCTGGCAGATGCCAGGCTGCTGTGGGCCTCCCCTGCCCTCCCTGAGGCTGGTCCAGCCGGTCACAGGTGACCCTGGGGGGACACGGGCCGGGAGGGGCGGCTGAGTCAGCAACCTCCGGATCAACAGAGAGCTGGCCTCTCCATCAGAGGCGGAAAACACCCGGGCTCCAACAGGCCTGACGTGGACTCTGGCCCCCAGCCCAGGCAAGGGGTGGGGTGTGCCATCTATGACCCCCGAGGTGCCAGAGTGGCTGGGGGTGGAGCACCTACCCGCTTGGAGAGGAAGGAGAGCCTGCCTCTTTGGCCCTGGGATTATTTAAAGAGCTGCTGTAGGAGGCCAGGGCCAAGATTGTTCAGTCCTGGCCCTGTCAGGGGATGTGGGCAAGGACAGCCCTGGCTGGGGGGCTGCGGCTGGACAGGTGGTCCCTGCTCCCGGGAACGTGCTGCCATGTGAACAGGGGACCAGGTCATCCCATTAGAGGGATGGGGATGTGGCATGCCCTGTTCATAAGCAGAGTGTGTGTGTGTACGCATGTGTGCACACACGTGGATGCATGCATGTGGTGTGTGTATGTATACGGTATGTGTCTGCATATGCGTGTGGGTGTGTGTAGTCTATGTACATGGTGTGTGGGTGTATGTTCATGGGGTGTGTACACACGTGTGCACACACGTGGATGCATGCATGCGGTGTATGTATGTAGTATATATCTGTGTACGCATGTGGGTGTGTGTAGTCTATGCACATGGTGTGTGGGCATATGTACGCAGTGTGTGTGTGTGTGTGTGTGTGTGTGTGTGTGTGCTGGGGGAGTGTGAAACAGGCCAGTAGCCTGCAGCTGACCTCCCTGGCAAACCAGCTGCACAGTGGGGCTCCTTGTCCAGCCCAGCCCCCCGCCCGCCCAGCACGGGAGGGACAGCTGCAGATACCGACCCTGCGACCATGAGGCCAGCGCCCCTGGCCTCCCTGCCTCTGGGCGGGAGCTGCGCCGCCTGACCTCGGAGGTCTGGTTGACTCCAGGATTTTATGGTCAGGGGCCTGGTTTTCCCAGCCACAGGGTTTCAGAGAGGGGGCAGCCCAGAGGACGCAGAATGGCCACAAAGGCTTGGCTGTTCTCCCATGTGCCTTGCTGGACCAGGGACGGGGAGGGGGCTGCCGGAGGAGGGGTGGGCGGGGCGGGGGAGGCAGGGTAGGAGGAAGCAGGGGAAGCAATGGGGGGCTCGATTTGGGAAGGTTTCCTGCACCTGGGAGGGATGGGGAGGAAGTGGTGGGAGAGAGTGAATTAGAGACAGAGACACATACTGAGAGACACGGAGAGACGAAAAAAGAGAAAGCAAAGCAAGGAGAGAGAAAGGGACAGAGGCAGACGCCAGAGGTGCAGAGAGCGGGAGCACAGCAGCGAGAGGAAAGGGCCTCCGGGCCGCACGACAGAGACAAAGCGGGCGGCCAGGCCAGCGGGCAGCGGGGACCCGCGGTTCAAAAGGGAGGGGAAGAGGTGCTTTGACGAGCAAAGTCATTGAAAAATTTTTGGCACAGCTGCCCCAGGCTCCTGGCCGCGGGCCCGGCTCTGAGCTGAACTTAAACAAACCCCTGTTGCAGCCATCTGCTTGATTTTAAAATAAATCAAACAGTCTGCCGAGCCGGGGTGATCGAGTTTCCATCTGCGCCGCCGCCCGCTCGCCGGCTTGGAGCCTCGCTTGCCGCTCCCAGCCAAGGCTCCTGGCAACATGTGGTCCGGTGATTCCGCCAGGAGCAGGGAAACCGGACCCCCGCCCGCCCCCAGCTCCTAACTGAAACCAAGTGCTATTTTCACAGCCACCCACTGGAAAGAGGACCAAGAAGAGCTCCTGAAATCCCAGCGCAGGGCGAGGCCAGGCTGCTCGGGCCCAGAGGGGTGGGGAACATGTTTTGGGATTTCCCCCTGCTCCTTGAGAAAGGGGGAGGGGCTGTGGGTGGGGTGCTGGCCCCCCAGCCACAAGGATGCTCTGACATCATGTCAGAACACACAGGCCACCAAGGCTGGCCAGCTGCGGCTCACAGGAGAACGGAAGGCACACCTGGAGCAGCTGAACAGAGCGGCCGGGATTCCCATCCCCCAGGCTGGGGTCAGGCCGGGAAGTGCTGCCCACCTGTTCCAAAGGAAGTCCTATCACCGGCCGGGCCAGGAGACCAGGAGAGCCTACCTTCTCCGGCCCAGGCCAGAAACAAGGATAAGCATGGGCTCGGGAGCCCTTGGTGAACCCATCTGTAAAAGGGACATAAAGCAAGGCTGGCGGTCCCACAGTCCTGAGGCTGTGGCTTGCAGAAGGGGGAATGGGCGGCTCCAAATGCAATTCTGGAAAACCCAAGACAGAAGGAAAGGAGCACAGGAGACGGGTCAGTGCACAGAGGCAGGGTACATGACACCACCACTCAAAGCGCGACAGGCGACATTCAGAGATGGAGGTGCAATGGAAGTGGAGTGAGAACATGTGCCTGTTCTGGGTCGTGCAATGAGTGTGCTCGTGCTGTCAAGAGCAGGCTTTCTGGAGAGTGCAGGGTGGCCCCACACAGACGGCCTGAAGGCCGAGGCTCCCTGACCAGATAGGACCCAGGCCAGCAGCTTGATGCGGTAGGTAGGTCTATCCTGGGCCCCAAATCTACTTTTAACCACCTCCCTCCAGGATTATTCTGGATCCAACCAAAGTGTCAAAACACAATTCATTTCTTGTTTTAATCCACATGGGCAGCAGTCCTTCTGGCCGGGCGCAGTGGCTCACGCCTGGAATCCCAGCACTTCGGGAGGCCAAGGCAGGTGGATCACCTGAGGTCAGGAGCGTGGGACCAGCCTGGTCAACATGGTGAAATCCCGTCTCTACCAAAAATACAAAAATCAGCCAGGCGTGGTGGCGGGCACCTGCAGTCCCAGCTACTCAAGAGGCTGAGGCAGGATAATTGCTTGAACCCGGGAGGCGGAAGTTGCAGTGAGCTGAGATCGCACCACTGCACTCCAGCCTGGGGGACAGAGCAAAAGACTGCCTCAAAAAAAAAAAAATCCACATGGACTTTCAGAATACATAGAAAGGACACATGACATTCAATCGGTCATTTGGTTCTTATCAAAAATATGAAAGGGGCCTGGCTACTGTGTGCTGGAAGCTGTGGAAGCAAAGATGGAGAAGTTCCCCAGCTGGACGCGCAGGGCAGGGACTCATGGAAGGCAGGTCCCCACGTGGGTGAGGCAGGCGTGGGGCTGGGCCCATCACTCGCTGCACTCCCAGAGGCCTCTTGTTACTCCCATTTTCCATATGATCTGCAAAGTGAGGTCTAGAGGCAGAAGGCAGTGGCCGGGCGTGGTGGCTCACGCCTGTAATCCCAGCACTTTAGGAGGCCAAGGTGGGTGGATCACCTGAGATCAGGAGTTTGAGACCAGCCTGGCCAACATGGTGAAATACTGTCTTTACTAAAAATAAAAAATAAAAAAAATTAGCCAAGCGTGGTGGTGGGCACCTGTAATCCCAGCTACTCAGAAGGCTGAGGCAGAAGAATCGCTTGAACCCGGGAGGTGGAGGTTGCAGTGAGCCAAGATTGTGCCATTACACTCCAGACTGGATGACAGAGCAAAACTCCACCTCAAAAAAAAAATAAAATAAAAAAAAGCAAGCAAGCAAGCAGTGTGTGAGGTCACACAGGTAGCAAGTGGCAGAGCCGAGCTCAAACCCAGGGTCACTGCTTCAGAGGCCACATTTGACCACTACGAGTGTCACATCTTATTTCACATGTAGCCCCGCAGTGTGCCTGGCGCTTCGCAGGTCTCCATAAACATGCACTCAGTGAAGGGGTTGAATTCTCTTCCAAACCATCCTGGGAGCTGAGAATGTGCGCTGTGTTTCAGAGATCAGCAATGAAGATTTCAGAAGGTTCCACGGCCTGAACTGGGTCATAGGGTGACATACAGAGCAGCATACATGGTCCCCTGGGGGGATCACCAGCCCTCACATGAAGGTCTCAGGCGTGGCAGCTTCTTCTGGCCCAGCTGACCAGGCTTCGCTCCCCAACCCCAAACACAGCACAGAAATGAAGCCAAGCTGATTCCAAAAGGCACAGCCCCTCCAGGGCCTGCCCGAGTCCCCTCCTCCTGAGTCCCACAGAGTTGAGGCTCCAACCTAGTACTCCAGAACCCCACGCCTGAGACTTAGGGTAGAAACCCTCAGAGGAAACAAACTCATCACGGTGAGCTTCAGCTGAGGCTGAAAGGAGCCAGTGGTGGCTCTGACTGTAATCCCAGCAATTGGGGAGACTGAGGCGGGCAGATAACTTGAGGCCAGGAATTCAAGACCATCCTGGCCAACATGGTGAAACACCATCTCTACTAAAAGTATAAAAAATTACCTGGGCTTGGTAGTGCATGCCTGTAGTTCCAGCTACTCAGGAGACTGAGGCAGGAGAATTGCTTGAACCTGGGAGGCAGAGGTTGCAGTGAGCCGAGAAGATACCACTGCACTCCAGCCTGGGTAACGGAGTCAGACTCTGTCTCAAAAAAAATTTTTTTTTTAATTTCTATTGGAAAAAAAGAAGAGGCTGGAAGGACTTCTGACAGGACAGGGAGTGCAGAGATGGTGGTCAGGGAGGGCTTCCAGGAGGAGGCAGCAGGGGAGGATTCCGGGAGGATGCGACAGGGAAAAAAGCCCTAAACAGGAGGGCTTAGGAGAGTCTGCTGGGCTGTTTGGCTGTGCGCCAGGGAATGAGAGGCCCCTTCCTGCTCACCTTCACTGAGCACTTTCCTGCCCTAATCCTCTCCACGTATCCATGCATTTAATTCTCACAACCAGCCATGGACATCATCCCCCATTTCACCCAGCGTCACCTCTCATGCACTCCCCATGTGGCTCTGGGAAAGTCACACCTGCTCTGAGCCTGGGATCCCTCTGGTTAAAGTCAGAGAATGGAGGAGCCGCCGGCTGGGGGACCTTCCAGCTCCCAGCTTCTCGCATTCTGCAGGGCACATGGTCCCCTGGGGGGATCACCAGCCCTCGAATGAAGGTCTCAGGTCTGGCCCAGCTGACCAGGCTTCACTCCCCAACCCCAAACGCAGCACAGAAATGAAGACACCCTGATTTGAAGAGGCACAGCCCGTCCTGGGCCTGCCCAGTCCCCTCCTCCCCTCCCACCCTTTCCCCCATCGTCCCAACGCGCAGCATTTGTCAAGCACCCATTCGAGGCACCGTGTTCCAGGGAGCCTGACACCCGCCCAGACACCTGTGAAGCTGCTACTCTCGTCACCCCCACGCTCCATATGGGGAAACGGAAGCAGAAAGGGGCTGAGTCAGTTGCCCAAGGTTATCTCAGGACTACATGGCGCAGCCACGGCCCCAAATCCAACCCACTCGCCTGTAAGGCCCTCTGTCCTTCCTCCCACACAAGCATCAGGCTTGCCGCTTTCCACGGGCCGCCTCACCCATTCCCCAAGAGAACCCAAAAAGGGGGTGCTGCAAACCCTTTTTGCGGTTGGGGAAACAGTGGTGTAGCCTGCTCGAAACCAGGCAGCCAGCAAGAGACAGGAGTGGGCTTTGAGCTACAAGTGCTGTATCTTCCCAGGGACACCCCAGAGACAGCCTGAGGCCGGAGGAGGTGAACACAGCACCTGGGAGTCCTGCAGCCCAGGCTCAGACGAAGCCTCTACACCCGATGTGTGTCTGTGTGAAGACAGCTTATCCTCTTAACCTCTCTGTGACTCAGTTTCTCATCTGTCCCATGGAGATAAGAAAAGTACCAACCTCCTGGGTTTGGTGCGAAGGTCACAGGCAACAGTTTGTGTTCCTGATACATGTAGTAAGCTAAAGGTTTTCTATTTATTATGACTACTTAAAAAATGTTATATTAGGGCCGGGCGCGGTGGCTCACGCCTGTAATCCCAGCACTTTGGGAGGCCGAGGTGGGTGGATCACCTGAGGTCCGGAGTTCAAGACCAGCCTGGCCATCATGGTGAAACCCCATCTTTTTATTTGTTTAAAAAAAATGTTATATTAGGCTGGGCGCAGTGGCTCACACTTGTAATCCCAGAACTTTGGGAGGCCGAGGTGGGTGGATCACAAGGTCCGGAGTTTGAGACCAGCCTGGCCAACATGGTGAAATACCAACTCTACTAAAAATACAAAAATTGGCCAGGCGTTGTAGTGCACACCTGTAATCCCAGCGACTTGAGAGGCTGAGAGAGAATTGCTTGAACTCGGGAAGCGGAGTTGTAGTGAGCTAAGATCGTGCCACTGTACTCCAGCCTAGGCAACAGAGCAAGATTCCATCTCAGAAAAAATAATTACATTAGCTATGAATTACTATAATTAGTTAACATGATATCACTATGATATACTAATTTAGAGAGCTGCTAGTAACCATGCTTGACCTTTTTTGTTAGAGATAGGGTCTTGCTCTGTCGCTCAGGCTGGAGTGCAGTGGCGGGATCACAGCTCACTGTAGCCTCCAACTCCTGGGCCCAAGTGATCCTCCGAAGTCAGCCTCCTGAGTACCTGGAACCTACAGATGCACACCACCATGCCTGCTAATTTTTTGATTTTTTGTAGAGATGGGGTCTCACTATGTTGCCCAGGATGGTACTGAACTCCTGGAGCACTTTACCTTAAAGGAGCTCTTTAAGGGGTCAGAGTGATGGTGAAGAACGAGGAAGAACAAGGGAGACGCGCTAACGCCCTGGGCTGGCCGCCCTCTCTCCTGGCCCTGGGAGCAGGCAGAGGCAGGTGGGACAAGAGGGCCGACCCCTCCCCAACTCCTTTTGGCTCTGGGCCGACTCCCCGGGCTCAAGGGACCATTTCTCAAGTATGTCTCTGGCCCACCCCTCCAAGGCCTCCCTGCTCACAGCTGGGGATGGGGACAGGCCTCCAGGTGACTATGGGCCCTCGTGTCTCGGCTGGCAGGCGACAACCTGATCTGCAACAGAAGCAGCAACCGCTGGGGTTGGGGTGGGGACAGGCGTGGGGTTAGGCTAGCCCTCCAAAGCCAGCTAGACTCCTAGCATCCCATAATAATCATCCCCCCCAGAACGTGTGCTCTGAAAGCTGTGGCCATTCCTGTGTGTTCACTCCTTGATCTCCAACGTGCCGGGAACAGTGTGGGGCACAGAGCAGGCACTCATGAATGTTTGCTCAGTGAATAAACAACAGCCATGTGCCAGGTACTCCTCTAACAGCCTTTTAAGTGACTGTCACCATAGTTTTATAAGGCACATATTATTTTTAAAAATTTTTATTTCAAGTGCTTTTGGGGTACACGTGGTTTATTTATTTATTTATTTTTTTGCATGAATGAGTTGCACAGTGGGGAATTCTGAGATTTCGGTGCACCTGCCACCCAAGCAGCGCACACTGTCTGTGACGTGTAGCTTTCAGCCCCAGCCCCTCCCACTTCTCCCCTTCTGACTCTCTGAAGTCCGTGATACCATCCGCCTGCCTGAGCGCACTCGTGGCTTAGCTCCCACTTACAGGTGAGAACACATGGTTTTCGGGTTTCCACTCCTATGGTGCTTCACTCAGAATGACGGTCGGCAGATAATATTTTGCACCTCCATTTTACAGATGAGACAAGTGAGGCACACGGCCGTCAAATGACCCAAATCACAGGGTTTCAGAGCTCAGGAGCAGGGATCTGACCCCACAGAAGAGAATCTGGAGTCGAAGCTCTTTAACCACTCAACTTCTGGCCGCAATCCCAAGTCTGTGTAGCCTGTGACAGGGTCAGTGTGACTGGTGGCCTACTCCAGAAGGTTCTGGACACCCAGCTCTTTCCTCTCCGGGCACTCTAGCTGGGCCTTGAGACTGGCACTGTGGCTCCACCCACCCCCCATCCACAGAGGTCAAAGCCGGGCAAGGAGGGGAGGGTGGGCGTGGGTAGGGAAGGGGCTGCTCTCAGAGTCAGCCCTGCCCTTCTCCTCCTGCCCCATCCCCACCCACGTGTCCGCCCACGAGGGCTCCTGCACCCTCCCACTCACTGCAGACCTACGTTGTGCCAGGCCTGCTCCCAGCCCCGCCTAGGACACAGGCCACGCAGAGGACGCTCTAGTCGCCCACGCCACACACGGTCTGTGAGAGGGGACAGAGCAGGGCCACGGAGGCCAGAGAGGGAGGCCTCAGAAGAGCCAGGCATCACTGCCTCAACTGTGACAAAGAACCACCATCTGGGTGGCTTAGAGCCACAGAAAGCCATCCACTCGCTGTCCAGTTAGGCCACCGCCCTAGCCATCACCTGGCCAGTCGCTGCAGCACTCCGACCTCTGCATGCTCCTCTGTCTGTGTCTCTCAACCTCCCTCTTCTTGCAGGGATGCTACTCTCTGGACTGAGGCCCCAAATTCACTATGACCTCATCTGAACTTCACGCACGGGCCAAGACCCTATCTCCAAACAAGGGCACACTCACGGGTTCTGGGTGACAAGAATGTGGGGGGCCCTCACCCCAGCACAGTCAGCTTCCCGCAGTGGTGCCTCCAGAGCGGCTCTCGGGAGAGCAGAGGCCGCCCACAAAGGGAGGGGCGGCGGGCAGGCCAGTCTCGGGCGCCGACACTTGCACCATGTCCATCTTCTTTCCGTCTCTGTGCGCTCCACACAGCCAGGCCCTATTATGGGATATTATGTGCCCAGCGGAACGACTCGGATGCCAGCTCCCAGCCTGGCAAGAGATGCCCTGGGATGGCCTCCGCCTCCCTCAACAGCCCTCTTTCTTTTTCTTGGTCTCACGGAAGCAGCCACAGAAAACCTCTGCGGGGAGCATGGAGGCCTCTGTTCCCACGTGACTGACCGGGCACAGCTGCCAACGGCCTGGGGCCCTCTGTCCTCAGGGCCTGGGAGTCTGAGCTGCCTGTGGACTCCGCTCCCCACCCCCACAGCGGGGGCCTTCCATGTTCTTCACTCTTTGAGAACTGGCGCAGAGCCTGAGCTCAGTGCAAGGTCATGTGCAAGGGCACTCCTGGTGGGTGTGAGTCCAGGCTCTGGACTCCTTGGGCTGGGGGTGTCTTCCTCACACAGCAGGGCCCGCCTTGCTGACTCTCACACATGGGGTGGCTGTCACAATCTGTGCAGCAGCCATAGCCCTGGATACATGACAACTTAGCCCAGAAACGCCACTCCTGGAAATGCGCCTGCAAGCATGGCAATGATAAAGTGCACAGGGAGGTCCTCTGCACTGTTATTATAATAGTGGGGGGTGGGGGCGGGTGTTCTTTCTTTTATTTTAAATTTTAGAGACAGGATCTTGCTCTGTCGCCCAAGCTGGATGTAACAGTGCAATCCCAGCTCACTACAGCCTCCACCTGCAGGGCTCAAGCAATCCCCTGACCTCAGCCTCCCAAGTAGCTGGGACTACAGGTGCATGCCAACATGCCTGGCTAACTTTTTTTTTTTCTTTTGAGGCAGAGTCTTGCTCTGTTGCCCAGGCTGGAGTACAATGGGGCTGATCTCAGCTCACTGCAACCTCCACCTCCTGGTTCCAGCAATTTCCCCACCTCAGCCTCTTGAGTAGCTGAGACTACAGGCACACGCCACCATACCTGGCTAATTTTTTGTATTTTAGTAAAGACAGGGTTGCACCATGTTGGGTAGGATGGCCTGAATCTCCTGATCTCATGATCCACCTGCCTCAGCCTCCCAAAGTGTTAGGATTACAGGTGTGAACCACCACACCCGGCCACCTGGCTAACTTTTAAATTTTTTGTAGAGACGGGGTCTTGCCCTGTTGCCCAGGCTGGTCTCGAACTCCTGGGCTCACGCAATCTTCCCGCCTCGACCTCCCAAAGTGCTGGGATTACAGGCACAAGCCACTGTGGCCAGCTAGGGTTTGTTCTAGATGTTCAGCAGCAGGGATCACCAAGAAATCACAGACGCCCCCTCTTCCTCCGCAGCTGGCCGTCTACAGCTGTCACCCAGCGAGTGGGTGGAGCCCCTCACAGATGTCTGTGGGGCATCATATTAGTCTTCTCGGGCTGCCATAACAAAGTGCCACAAGCTCAGAGGCTTACACAATAGGAATTCATTTTCTCACAGTTCTGGGAGCCGGAAGTCCAAGGTCAAGGTGCAGGCAGGGCTGGCTTCCCCTGAGGCCTCTCTCCTCAGCCTGCAAACAGCCATCTTCCCCATGTACTTACACGGTCATCCTCTGTACAGTATCTGTGCCTAATCTATCCTTCTTAGGACGACAGCAGTCCTACGTCTTGGGGCTCACTCTAAACCACCTCATTCTGCCCCAGATTTTTGTTTTGTTTTGTTTTGTTTTGTTGTTTTTTGAGACCGAGCCTCGCTCTGTCACCCAGGCTGGAGTACAGTGACGCGATCTCGGCTCACTGCAACCTCCACTTCCCGGGTTCCAGCGTTTCTCCTTCCTCAACCTCCTAAGTAGCTGGTGTTACAGGCATCTGCAACCACATCGGGCTAATTTTTGTATTTTTAGTAGAGACAGGGTTTCACTATGTTGACCAGGCTGGTATTGAACTCCTGACCTCAAGTGATCTGCCCATGTCAGTCTCCCAAAGTGCTCGGATTATAGGAGTGAGCCACCATGCCCGGCCACTACCCCAATTATTAACACCTTTCTGAAGGCCCTATCTCCAGACACAGGCACATTCCAAGGAAGTGGGGGTCAGGGCTGCAACACACAAATTTGAGGGACATGACTCAGCCTGTAATAGGAGTCCTCCCCCAGTCAGAAGCCATTTGATGGGCTATGGCTTAAGCGATGCTGGCACAGAGGTGACACAGAAGGCTTCAGCCCCCTAGTGCCTTGAAATACAAGCACTCTAAGTTCTGCATGACTTCAGGAAGGAAGCCCTGCTGGAAATCGCTCTGCCCCAAGGGCGGCATCAAAGGCAGGGGAAGAGCCTGGTCAGCTCCCAGCTTCAAGATGCAGGAGCAGACTGGCACTGGGCAGGCACTGACTACCGTCTCGCAGGTGCCCAGCACTCCATCAGGCTCCCTGAGGCGCTCTGGTCCACAGCTCCCATCCCCAGGGCCTCGCTCCACTCCTGCCCTCTCCAGGCCAGACGGGAACCACAGATCCCAAGTCACCACCTACCTGCAAAGGGCTTGCACGCCAGGGCCCCCTCCAGACCCTCAGCCCTGCAGAGAAGCTGTGAAGGTGCTGTCGTGCTGTACAGATGACAGAAACGAGACTCAGACACGCCAGTGGTTTGTCTAAGGTGACACAGCACAGCAGTGGCACAGCAGGATAGGAAGGCAGCTCTCACCCTCCACCCAGGCTGCAGTGACGCTTGGCTGGGGTCACCATGCGGGACTCCTCCCTGCATGCCAGTGGCTTGTCAGCAATAATAAAGTACTTAGCAAGAAAGAGATTCCCTTAAAAAAAAAAAAAAAGACTGATGGCTGAGCGACGTGGCTCATGCCTGTAAACCCAGCACTTTGGGAGGTCGAGGTGGGCGGATCACAAGGTCAGGAGATCAAGACTAGCCTGGCCAATAAGGTGAAATCCTGTCTCTCTTAAAAAATATAAAAATTAGCCAGGCATAGTGGCATGTGCCTGTAGTCCCAGCTACTCGGGAGGCTGAGGCAAAAGAATCACTTGAACCTGGGAGGAAGAGGTTGCGGTAAGCCAAAATCTGTCCACTGCACTCCAGCCTGGGTGACAGACTGAGACTCTATCTTGAAAACAAAACAAAACAAAACCAAAAATTCACTTTGGGCCAGGGACAGAGGCTCACACCTGTAATCCCAGCACTTTGGTAGGCTGAGGCAGGCAGATCACCTGAGGTCGGGAGTTCGAGACCATCCTGAGCAACGAGAAACCCCATCTCTACCAAAAATTCAAAAAATTAGCCAGGTGTGGTGGTGCATGCCTATAATCCCAGCTACTCAAGAGGTGAGGCAGGAGAATGGCTTGAACTTGGGAGGCGGGGGTTGCAGTGAGCCGGGATCGCGCCACTGCACTCCTACCTGGGCAACAAGAGCAAAACTTGGTCTCAAAACAAAAAAAAACTGAAGCTGAGACCAGTCTCTCATGGCATCCCATGTACCTTTTGGCATGGGAAGGGGCAGCTTGACCAGAGGGGGCTGAGTACCCCTCCAGGAGTGAGGCCCTAAGGAACTCCCAGAGAGGGGGTGTCAGGAGCCCCAACCTAATAGAGAATGTGGGTAAGCATGCCCATGGCTCACAGAGCCCAGTGTCTGCACACAGGAGGCACTCCGTAAATGCTCCTTGCGAACTCAAGGGCCCAACAGCTGGTATCAGCAAAACCTGCATCCCGACAAGGTCAAACAGCACAGCCCTCACCTGTAGGAGTCTGGGAGCTTCCTGGCCCAAAGATCATTTTACAGAGAAGGAGTCCGAGGCCCAGAGAGGCAAAGAAACCTTTCCAAGATCACACAGCTTGCTTGGGTCTTGGCCAGAAGGGTCCAGGTGGCTCCTCGCCTGCCGCCAGAGATGACAAGCTCAAGTGACAAGAATGCCTCCCTCACATTTAGTGCTAGGACCACACAGTGACAACATTAAAGGATGTTTCAATGGGCAGCAGGTGGCATCCCCGTCACCTTCCAATCACAGCCACATGCAGCTTCCCAAATTCCTCCCAGCCTCAACTTACACAGGCATTTTTCTTTAAGACTGTAATCAGGAGATGTGTACAAGCCGGCATCTGCTTGTGTCCACTCAACATGCAATCACTGGGATTTATTTGTTTTTTCTTTTAAGACCAGGTCTCTGTTGCCCAGGCTGTAACACAGTGGTACAATCACAGCTCACTGCAGCCTCGACCTCCTGGGCTCAAGCAATCCTCCCACCTCAGCCTCCCAAGTAACTGGGACAACTGGCATGCACCATCATGCCTGGCTAATTATTTTGTATTTTTTGTAGAAATGGGGTTAACCACGTTGTCCAGGCTGGTCTTGAACTCCTGGGCTCAAGCGATCTGTCTGCCTTAGTCTCCCAAAGTGATGGGAACATAGCAGTTTTGTCGATCACACCTTACTGTGGACATGTGGACTCTGCTCCTCTATGGAAGTAGAAGTGCAGAGGACAACACCACATCCTGTCATTTCCTTCTTGCCTGGGTGTTATAAGCTCCTTCAGGACAAATTTCCACAGGTAGGACTCCTGGGTCAAAGCAGTCAGTGTTTTGCAAACCCTTGACCCCTGCTAACATATGGTTTCGGGAAAGACCAACATGACACAGATCCATGCTGCCAGCGGCGGTATGAACCAGCCACACTTCTGCAGCTCACCAGCACCGAGTGTGACCATGTTTTGGGATGCTAATAGTTTGTAACTGTCCCCATGTATTTACTGCTGTGTCTCCTCTCATTTGAATGAATTATGTGTTCAAATCCCCTCCTAAATCACAGCACCCTTGGAGGTGGGAAAGCCCAGTACCGGTCTCTGGTGGCCAACAGCGTTAGGTCACCAACTGGTCACTTTCTGGACCAGGTCCAAGGCAGGATTAGGGTAGGGACCCCAACCCTCTCCCAGTGGCCCCCTCAGCCTCAGCTGCCTTGATCACTAGGGCAGGCTCAGCAGGCACTGTCAGGCTGCCTGCCAGGCTCTCCCTCCCAGCCTCGGGATCACGTGCCATGACCATGGCCGTATGCCTTGATCTAGGGTTGCAGAATGTGGGCTGAGCCACCGGGGAACACCTCCTGGCCTTGCATGACCCTCGGGCTGGCTGCAGGAAGCAGGTGCTGTTGAAGCCATTTCTGGAACTCTGAGTTGCCTGCAGGTTTGTCCCTAATGTGGGGCAGTGATGGTGATGGTGGAGAGGGTGGGAGGGGCAGTGGTCCACGGGATGCATGCCAGCTGGGCGCCAAGAGAGACGCAGAAGAGGTCAAGAACAGAATGCAGGCTCCTCTGCATGCCAAATGATCTGGGCGGTGGGGGCACAGGAGCCAGGCACCAACAGCCAGGCAGTACACTGAGGTCACGCACAAGTAAAGAGGATGCTGCCCTGGCCAGCTGTGATGCTTCTGGCAGGTTCCTTAATCCTCTGTGCCTCAGTTTCCTCATCTGTAAAATGAGATCTTCGTGCCTACCTCACGGGGTTGTTGTCAGAGTTAAAGGAGCCAATTCACGAGCAGCTCTTCAGGCTGGGGCCACAGTGATCAGAAAAGAGAAACACTGGACGGAGTAAACACGCAGCAAACCCCAACACATGGCAAATCCCAACAAGCAGTGAACCCCAACACGTGCTGAACCCAACACATGGTGAACCCCAACACACAGTGAACCCCAACACGTGGTGAACCCCAATACACGGCAAATCCAACACACGGCAAACCCAAGGTGAAGCCCAACATGTGCTGAACCCAACACGTGGTGAACCCCAACACATAGTGAACTCCAACACATGGTGAACCCCAACACACGGTGAACCCCAACACGTAGTGAACCCCAACACATAGCAAATCCCAACACATAGTGAACCCCAACATGTGGTGAACCCCAACACACGGCAAACCCAACACATGGCGAACCCAAGGTGAACCCCAACACGTGCTGAACCCCAACACACGGCAAACCCCAACACGTGGTGAACCCCAACACATAGTGAACCCCAACACATGGCAAACCCCAACACATGGTGAACCCCAACACACGGCAAACCCCAACACGTAGTGAACCCCAATACATAGCAAATCCCAACACATAGTGAACCCCAACATGTGGTGAACCCCAACACACGGTAAACCCAACACATGGCAAACCCAAGGTGAACCCCAACACATGCTGAACCCAACACATGGTGAACCCCAACACATGGTGAACCCCAACACACGGCAAACCCCAACACGTGGTGAACCCCAACACATAGCAAATCCCAACACACAGTGAACCCCAATATGTGGTGAACCTCAACACAGCAAACCCCGACACACAATGAACCCCGACACACAGTGAACCCTAACACACAGCAAATCCCAGCACATGGCGAACCCCAACACATGGTGAACCCCAACAGATGGCAAACCCTAACACATGCTGAACCCCAACACACAGTGAACCCAAACACATGGTGAACCCCAAGATGGCAAAAGCCAACACATGCTGAACCCCAACAAGTGGTAAATCCCAACACGTGCTGAACCCCAACATGCGACGAATCCCAACACGCAGCAAACTCCAACACACGGCAAATCCCAACAGACGGCAAACCCCAACACATGGCGAACCCAACACGTGGCGAACCCCAACATGTGGCGAACCCCAACACATGGTGCACCCCAACACACGGCAAACCCCAACACACGGCAAACCCCAACACGTGGCAAATCCCAACGCATGGCAAAACCCAACATGTGGCGACCCCCACCCCCACCCCCATCCTGCTAGTCTACAGCAGCCCAGGCCAAGCTAACAATGTTTTTCACATTTTTAAAGCGTTGTTAAAAAATAACAAGGGAGAGTATGGGGCACAGAGCCTGACGCCATGCGGCCCGCAAAGCCTAAGGTAGTTATGATCTGGTCCTGCACAGAGTTTGCCGTCCCTGGTCTAGTGGTACCAAAGTTTTCCTTGGAATCGTGTGAAAGGGGCAGGTGGTGTGGGGGACAAAGACCCAAAGGAGTCAGGAGCTGAGGCAGCAGGAAGCCAGTGTCGGGCAAAGCATTGGGGAAGGGGCCTGGTCCAGGGTGCAGCTGCTGTGATGCCCTCGAGCCCCAGGTGGGCACCAGGCGGGAGCACTGAGTGGGAGCACCAGGCGAGATGCCATGGGTGACAGCTGAGAACTCCGGGGACTGCTGAGGGAGCACTCTACTGATTCCTTCCACCAGCAATGTGGCAGCGTGTGTCCCCAGCACATGGCGCAGACCCTCTCCATCTGGAGCTCAAGAACCCAGACCAAACAGGAATGTTGAGAGAGCAAAGGCCTGGACACCAGGGAAACTGAGGCTGGAAGAAATAGTGTGACTCATCCAAAGTCACCAGGCCATTCAAGGACAAGAACCAGGTGTCCTGACTCCCTCTTGACAACGCTCTAACCACACACTGACTGTGGGGTACACCTCCCATGGGCTGGGCACCTGGTAGCCCCCCAAACTTCCTCTGTCCCCAGGCACCCTCATCAGACACCCTCCTGTGAGGTCACCCTGGCCTAGATGCAGGGCCCTTGAGTGAGGCCCTGGGACAGGGACCCAGCTACCCTCCGCAGCATCGTGCCCTTCCAGAGCCGGCCTTCCCTTCAAAAGCCATCCCCGAAAGCCTCCGTGGGTTTGCTCATCACATTTCCAGCACCCAGCAGGGCGTGTGAGTGAAGTGTGAGTGCACTGGGGCAGCCTGGTGAGGTCAGCTGTCAAGTGATGTCCTCCTGGCCGGGCACCGTGGCTCACGCCTGTAATCCCAGCACATTGGGAGGCCGAGGTGTGTGGATCACGAGGTCAGGAGATCGAGATCATCCTGGTCAACATGCAAAACCCCGTCTCTACTAAAAATACAAAAATTAGCTGGGCGCAGTGGTGGGTGCCTGTAATCCTAGCTACTTGGGAGGCGGAGGCAGGAGAATAGCTTGACCCAGGGAGTCAGAGGTTGCAGTGAGCTGAGATTGTGCCACTGCACTCCAGACTGGCAACAGAGTGAGACTCTATCTCAAAAAAAAAAGTGGTATCCTCCTCCACCCATTCTACAGGCGAGAAAGCAGAGGCCTGGAGAGGTGACGGGTTCATCTGCCGTTACCCCACTGGTCAGTGGCAGAGCTGGGACTCAACCCAGCCTTGTCAGGCTCCAAAGCCCAGACTCCTCATACAGCACCTGCAGGGGATTCATGAAGGGGCTGCGGGCTCTGAGAACAGAAGATCTCCCGCTGCCGGGCAGGGTACAGGGGCCTCTGAACAGCCCTCAGTCACCCCCAGCAGCAGAGGCCAGCCTCTCCCAGCTGGGCTGCAGGTCCCAGTGCATCTGTCATGTCCACTGCCATCACCCGGGGGCTGGCACAGACCAGGTCCTCAGCAGAACCCTGCTGGGTGACAGTGATGGGGCTGGCCTGGCGGCGGGAGGGGCCCCAGTGCAGCACGGCAGAGTCAGCCCTGGAGACCTTTCCAGTTGACTCCAGGAGCCTGGCCTGCAGAGGAGAGCTGGAGCAGGAGGACAGGCCAGGCTTGTGGCCGAGAGGAGCAAGCGGGGGTTCTGCTGGGGGCCATGCCCTCGGGAGGACAGGGGTGTTCCTGGATTCCTCCACATTCTGCCTCCCGGAAGGTGGCGATGCGAGGTGGGGAGAAGGCAGACAAGCGCGGACGCAAACAGCCCCGAGCCGCCAGCCTGTCCCCATCACCAAGAGCCCTCCACGGCCCTGCCAAGAGCCGGGCCAGCAGCGGGCTTGGAGAATAAACATGTCACAGCGAGGCCAGCCCGCCGGCCCACTGGAGCCAAGAACCGCCGGAGGCTGTAAACAGTCTCTCCTTTTGGCCACCGACGCTGGCCCACCTCTCCGGGCTGGGAATTAGCACTTTGCCTGCCATAAAGAAAGGGCAGGCGGGCTGCGAGGGTTTGGGAAGGGGGTGGTGGGCAGGGAAGCGCGGCTGGCTGGGGGCCAGCACCTCCATCCTGGCGGCCTAGAAGCTTCCCCCTTTCTCCAAGAGGCACTGGGAGATCGTGAATGAATGGGGCCTGCTGAGGACGCTGGGGGCCCAGCCGGGGAGGGGACAGGCAGGGGAAGGAGAGGAAGGCATGGGGGAGGGGCTGAAGCCAATGCATGGGGGCCCCCCGGCCTTGGCCCAGGGAGGCAGATGCTTTTCCAGCACGCCAAGCCCCACCTGGCTTGCAGCTGGATCTGGGGAAACCTGGGAGTTCCTGGGTGGGGGTTGTCCAGGTCCTATCGACAGCCGGTTCAGCCATCCTGAAAAGGCTCTCCCACCAACTCTCACTCTGCCCCTGGCCGCTGGCTCCAATCAGGCTCAAAACCAGTTCTCCTTGCTGGAACACAGGCTTCTCAAAGGGCAGCTGCGGCCCCGCCATCCACAGCTGAGACCCGTCCACCATGCTACTGCCCTTCAGATCAGGGCCTGAGTCTCCCGGAGGCCTCCAGCCCGGGCTTCCCCCACACCTGCCTCTGCCAAACACAGGTCTCTCCGCCACACCCGGCGCCTGCCTCGGGGCCTTTGCACACGTGTCCCCTCCACTTGGGTGTTTCCTTCCCTCCCACGCCTGGTTCACTCCCCACCTTATCGTTCAGAAATGGGGTCAGCCAGCACCCCCTGCAGACACCTCCCAGCCTCCCCAGGGAAGTCCCCACCTGCCCTGTTTGCTGTTTCTCTCCTTCCAAACCCCTGTCCCGGCAGCATGCTGACGTGTGTGTGATCTGGCTGCTGGCATCTGTCTCTCCACCGACTGGAGGCTCCGTGAGGGAGGGCTGTGTCTGGTTTTGCACACTATGCTTCTATCTTGCAGGCAAGTGATGGCACTCAGTAAGTATGTGTTGAATGACTGACGTGGCAGGTGAATGAATGAATGAATGAATGGACGGATGAATGAATGAGGTGAAAGGCTGTGTCACCTGGAAAGGTCACCCAGGGCTCAGTTCAAATTCGCTCTCAGTCTCTGAGGCTTTCACAGACGGGCCCCTGGGTCCAGCTCCCAGAGTTCCCCACAGGGCAAGCCCATGGGACACCCACTCACACCGACGAGGGGACCCCTTGTGCTGCCCAGGGCAGGGGAGATGGGCAGGGGCCCCCACGGCTGCCACTTACTCTGTGTAGAGCCCTGGAGTCAAGGAGGGGCTGTGGGGATGAGTGTATTTGGAGGAAACTAAGGAAGAAAAAAAAAGAAAGGAAGCCCAGCCTGTGTCACCTCAACTCCTGTCTGCTGTGGAGCCTCAGGCCCCTGGTCTAACCTCTCTGAATTTCACTTTCCTTATCAGCAGAACAGAGACGAGGCTGGTCGGGGTAGCTCATGCCTGTAATCCCAGCATTTTGGGAGGCTAAGGCAGGCAGATCACTTGAGGCCAGGAGTTTAAGACCAGCCTGGTCAACATGGCGAAATCCAGTCTCTAGCAAAAATATAAAATTAGCCAAGCGTGGTGGTAGGCACCTGTAATTCCAGCTAGTCGGGAGGCTGAGGCACAAGAATCGCTTGAACCCGGGAGGCAGAGGTTGCAGCGAGCTGAGATGGTGCTACCGCATTACAGCCTGTGCGACAGGGCGAGACTCCATCTCAAAAAAAAAACAAAATGACGCAGCAGCAGAAGTTGCAAGCGTGCTGCATCACCAGTCTCCGGGGCTCCACCCGCCACAGACACATTCACAGCCAAACACTCCAACTCTAAAATATGTGAAGAGATTTATTCTGATCCAAATATAAGTGACCAATGGCCCAGGACACAGCCCCAGGAGATTCTGAGAACACGTCAAAAAAAATAATTAATTAATTAATTTAAAAAATAAAAAACAGAGACAATGATGATGACAGCATTCACCTCTTTAGGGGCTGTGGGGAGGATCCAGTGAGCCAAGAACATACATGTACGAGCCCTGCAAATCAGAGCTTTTAGGATTCAGGCAAGCCACCTTTTGCGAACATTCTTGGGGGCTTAAAGGATTCCCTTTGGAGTATCCCAGCCAGGGTCTTCAACTGCATGGACTCTAGAACTCTGAGTCTACAGTCTGTCCCCCGCCCCAGGCCCTAGCTGGAGGACCCTATAAGTAGCTGTGAGCACACAGCACCCCTGGCTGGCTGGGTAGGGGGACTGCGGGACAGGCCTGGCACAGCAGGGAATTCAGGGACGTGTGAACCCCACCCCAGGAGCTCAGGTTGCTGCTGGGGAAACAGGAGTCCCCAGGAAGGACAGAGCCCTTCATCATTCTCCCTGGAGGAGAGGACACAGCCTGTTCAAGCAGAAAACCCACAGTTCAAATCCTTAACCAGGAGAGACCACTTCATGACCGCTAGGATGTCTAGAATCAGAAAGTCAAATCACACTAAGTGTTGGTGAGGTAGTGGAGGACTCATACCTCAGACACAATAGCCTGGCAGTTTCTCAAAAATTAAACACAGAATTGCTCATATGACCCAGCATTTCCACTCCTAGGAACTGAGAATTCTGAAGACAACTGAAAATATCCATCCACATGAAAATTTGTACACACATGTTCACAGCAACATTATTCACGGTAGCCAAAAGCCCATGGGCTGATGATGGCTAAAGAAGACGTGTTTTCCATAGAGTGGAGTCTCATCTGGCCACAGGAAGAATGAAGTTCTGATCACGTCACAGCAGGGATGAACCTCAAAGACCTTTTGCAAAGTGAGAGAAGCAGACACAAAGATGGCGTGTCATATGATTCCGTTTACAGGAAACGCCCGGAAAAGAAAAATCTATTTAGACGGAAAGGAAATTCACGATCACTGGGCCTGAGAGGAGAGGGGACTGGGGAGTCGCGGCTTAACAGGCATGGGTGACCTTCGTGAAACTGGCCGGGCATGGTGGCTCACGCCTGTAATCCCAGCACTTTGGGAGGCCAAGGCAAGAAGAGTACTTGAGCAACATAGAGAGACCTCCTCTCCACAAAAAACGCAAAAAGTGAGACCTCCTCTCCACAAAAAAATGTAAAAGTGAGACCCCGGCTCTACAAAAAACGCAAAAATGAGAACCCGTCTCTACAAAAAACACAAAAAGTGAGACCTCCTCCCTACAAAAAAACGCAAAAAGTGAGACCCCGTCTATACAAGAAATACAAAAAGTGAAACCCGGTCTCTAAAAGAAATACAAAAACTGAGACCGCATCTCTACAAAAAATACAAAACGTGAGACCTCGTCTCTACAAAAAATACAAAAAGTGAGACCCCGTCTCTACAAGAAATACAGAAATCAGCCAGGCATGGCGGTGCACGCCTGCTGTCACAGCTACCAGGGAGGCCGAGGTGGGAGGATCGCCTACGCCCGGGAGGTTGAGATCACACCACCGCACCCAGCCTGGGTGACAGTGAGGCCCTAGAAAGAAAGAAGCAGTTTTAGAAAACTGACTGTGGTGACGGCCAAACACCTCAATGACCTGCACAGCAGAGGCAGGTGAATCGTCTGGTCTGTGAATCATGTCGCAATAAAGCAGGTGCCCGAAGGAAGCCCCAGTGCCAGCCTCAGTGCCCGTCTGCGGAGTGGGTGGCTCGAGGCCCGCCAGCTGCTCTTCCTCCCCTTCCGTGTCCTGCACAGCTGTGTAACCGCCGCCAAGGGCCTGCTAGCTTCCCACGGAAGAGAGAGCAGGGTCTCCCTCCATCCGCAGCCCAACCCACCCCCGCAGGGCCACAAGGGCAGGCCGTGTCCCGTGTCCTGTCCCCAGGCCTTGGCTCTTCCCGCTCACCACTGGTGCCAGGGTGCCATACCACCCTGGCATCCCGCACCTGCCCCACCTTTAGGCTGGACCTGGACACAGGTGTGCCTGCTTCAGCCAGGACCCCACCTGCACAGCCTGGCACTGTGCCCTGCGAAGCTACTGTGGGGCTGGTGGCCACCACTCCATCGAGATGGCCATCATGAGTGGATGGAGGAGGACAGTGGAGCAAAGATGGAAAGGGGGTGCCTAGGAGAGCGGCCTCAGTCAGGTGTGAGCTCAGAGCACAGGCACCCCCACAGGAGAGGACCCAGGGCCGAAGCAGTGAGCATCTCAGGAGAAATCTGGCCCCCTCTGCCACTGCAGAGGCCAGCTGGGGCCAGAGCCGCATTCCCCAGGAACACACAGATGTTCTGGCCAAGGAGGAGGGGGAGAAGAAGTGGGGGAGAGGTGGGGGGAAGCAGAGGAGGCAAAGGGAGAGGACGAGGGCTGGCTCTGACCTTCCCACAGAGCTGCGGCGCAGCCAGGAGGCCCACGGCCTGTCCCCAGGGCAGGTGCAGGACAAGGCCCGATCCCTGGCCCCCACTCCCCTCTGCCAGGCCAGGCTCCACGCTGGGGCTGCAAGCACAGCAGCTGGACTCTCAGGAGGGCGCCGGGTGAGAACAGACACACACAGCTGGGTGTGATGGGCCTGGCTCCGGCCAGAGGCCCCCGGGTCCCTCCTGAGGGGCCCTCCCAGCACCCTGTGGGCCTGGCCTGGGGATTGAAGGGTCCCCCATGAATGCTGGCAGCCCCATGATTGTGGCAACGGAAAACATCCCCGTGTGGGGAGGGGTTCTGCCCTGGTGAGCCCACAGCCTGGCAGGGAATCTCAGGCTCTGCAGAGCCAGCCCCTCCCATCAGCAACGCCGGGAGCCCAGCAGTTTGAGACCAGCAACACAGTGAGACCCCGTCTCTACAAAAAATGTCCGGTGGGCACCAAGCCCACTGTCTCCCAGCCAAGCCAGGCCCCGTGTGCCAATGCCCCCAGCGACGGGAAGGGCTTCCCAGGCCCACCCTGGAGGCTGGGTGCGGCACAAGCGGGGAGGATGTAGGATGCAGGAAATCCCCAGAGACCCAACACTCAGGCCTCTTCCTCAGAAGGTGCCAGCTTCCAGAAGGCAGTAGAGGCTGGGGGAGAGAGTCCCCGGGATGGGGACAGCCAGCCCCAGCCCTCACTGCCGGGGCAAGCCTCGCCCAGCTCCTCCACATGACAGGCCGCCCCGGCCCTGATGGGCCCTAAGTCGGTCAGCCCCACCACCTTCCGCCAGCTTGGCCAAGGCCCGGTACCACCCACCAGGATCTGCACTCACTTAGAAGTTTTCCTTTTCATCAACTCACTTTAAAAACTCGTTAAACATTAAAATGCATCTCTCTCTCCTACCATCCACAGATCGTAACTAAAATATATCCAGGGATTGCATTATACAGCACTAGCTTCCTTATCCGCAAACCTGAAATCCAAAAGGCTCTGAAAAACTAAAAAAAAAAAAATTCCTAAGTTTGTGGCAAATCAATTGGCCATGAGACTGCATGCTGACAGACAAAGGCTACGAGGCTTCCTCCCACATCCCCAACACAAGCAGAAAAGCGAAGCCGGAGCCGCGGGCGAGGGAGGGCCCAGCCACGTTCAGTTTTGTTTTGTTTCGTTTTTGAGGGAGAGTCCCACTCTTTCGCTTGGTCTGGAGAGCAGTGGTACCATCTCGGCTCACTACAACCTCTGCCTTGTGGGTTCAAGTGATTCTCTGCCTCAGCCTCCCGAGTACCTGGGATTACAGGCACCCACCACCATGCCCAGCTAATTTTTGTATTTTGGTAGAGATCAGGTTTCGCCACATTGGTCAAGCTGGTCTCAAACTGCTGACCTCAAGCAATCCACCCACCTCGGCCTCCCAAAGTGCTGAGATCACAGGATTGAAACATAATCCCCAGTGTCATGTTCACTTTCTGAAGTCAAAAAAAAAAAAGAAAAACAGAGTTGTAAGGATCATCTGAGCCCAGGAGTTAAAACCCAGCCTGGGCAACATAGGGAGGCTCTGGCTCTTCGAAAAAAAAAAAATAGCTGGCTGGGGTGACGCATGCCTGTGGTCTCAGCTACGCAGGAGGCTAAGGTGGGAGGATCCCTTAAGACGGGGAGGTCAAGACTGCAGTAAGCTAGGATTGCGTCACTGCACTCCAGCCTGAGCAACAGAGTGAGATCCTGTCTCCAAAAAAAGGAAAAAAGAAAAAAAAAGAAAGAAAGAAACACTCTAATCTCAAGAGTTTTAAGATAAGAGGTTATGGAGCCGCACAATGAAAACAAACCAATACTGCTTCGTTCCGTTCTTGACACTGGCCTGCTCCAGGCTCTGAGCCTGTCACCAGGGGCGGTTCGTCTCCAGACTGGACAAACTCACAGAGACAAAGCAGAGAGAGGCCAGGCCTGTGGGAAGGGGCTTTCACGTCTACTGGGGTCAGAAGCTCAGTGTGAGAAGAAGACAAGGTTCTGGTGACGGACGGTGATGACATTTGCCAGATTCCAGAAGGCAACTGAGGCTGGGGAGGAGAGTCCCTGGGATGGGGACTCTGTAACTATACACTTCAAAATAGTTTAAATGGTTAATTTTCCATACATCTTATCGCAATAAAAAATGTTGAGGTTTGTCTGACCTACTAGCTCTTGAGATGTCCCCTTGCAATATGACTGAATGTGGGGCGAGAAGGACGCCACATCCTCTTGGGTGATTCGCTGTCAGTGAACGCTGCGTCAGCCGGGCCCCTTGACACATGTCATCTGGTTCAGCCCACACCTGGAAACACCTGCCCAGGGCAGACAGGTCGGGATTTAGAGAACAGGGCTCTGAGTTCAGGCTCTGCCCCCACTGTGTACCAGCTGTGTGACGTGGGGGGAACCACGTGACCTCTCTGGGCAAAGCTTCCTCCTTCCTTCAAGGAAATGGAGGGTACTGGCAGCCACCGAGACCCAAGCCCTCAGGAAGACGCTCCACAGACATTAATTATTCTCCCTGTGATGACTCCATTAAAGTTGCGGTTGGCACGGCCCATCTGGTGTGGGAGATGAGAAAACGTCCAAGGTTCTACGAGGTCCCTGTCCCGAGGAAACTCAGGACCCCTGGTGGAAAGACAGAAAACTGGGCCCCAAGGACAAACCTGTGTGTTATGTGATAAAAACGGGATCTGAGCATATTTGAAGGTGGGAGGACAGAGTGACAAGGCGCCAGCGAGCAGGTGAAGGAAAAGGCAGAATCATCCTCAGCATGCAGAGGGAGGGATGACAGAGGAGACGAAGGCAGAAGGCAAGGTGACAGCCCACAGCTATTTTTATTTATGACAAAAAGAGAAAGGAGCAAAGTCAGGCAGGGGCTGGTGGCCGCGACTTCCGGCCTAGGAGTGTTGCATGTCCCCCTTGTCCTCCGTATCCCACAGTGGCCATCCACGCCGTCCTATCACTGGTGCTCAGACCACTGCAGCAGCCTCCCTGCTCTCCCAGCCACCAGCCTCTGGAAGCCACCTCGGTCTCCACACAGGGGTCTGCCGGTCACATCACACCCCTGCTCAAAACCATTCCCCGCTGCGAGTGGCCGAGTGGGCAAAGAGTGCCTTCCTAATGGAATGTCCCAGTGTCATCGTTTTTAGATCCTGAGCTCCCAAACTTAGACTTCAGAGAGAGAAAAAAAGGAAGAAGCACAAAGTCGGTGTTCCGGCCCACAGCACGTCTGGCAGGGGGAAAACAGCAGCGGGACAGGCTTCTTGGAGAACAAACGTTTCTCTTTTCGCAGCTGAGCCAATGCGCCTGATAAAATAAACACAGCCGGACACTCTGTTATGTATTCGTGGAGAAGGTGTTTACATTTCAAAATAAATGCATCACCTTCCTTCAAGTCTTTCGGTCAGAAGGCTCAGCTCCGTGTGAGTCCCACCCGTGGACAGAAGGAACCCCAAGCCGGGTGCCACGGCTCTCGCCTGTCATCTCAACACTTTGGGAGGCTGAGGCGGAAGGATTGCTTGAGTCCAGGAGTTTGAAGCCAACCTGGACAACATAGTGAAACCCCAACTCTACAAAAAATACAGGTTTGGCACAGTGGCTCACTGTAATCCCAACACTCTGAGAGGCCGAGGCAGGCGGATTATCTGCGGTGCGAAGGTCAGGATCCGCCTGTCTAACATGGTGAAACCCTGTCTCTACTAAACACACACACACAGACACACACACACACACAATTAGCCGGGCATGGTGGCACATGCCTATGACCCCAGCTACTTGGGAGGCTGAGGCAGCAGAATCACTTGAACCCGGGAGGCAGAGGTGGTGGTGAGCCGGGACCGTGCCACTGCACTGCAGGCTGGGCAACAGAGGGAGACTCTATCTTGAAAAAGAAAAAAAGATTAGCCAGATGTGGTGGTGCATGCCTGTAGTCCCAGCTATGGGGAGGCTGAGGTGGGAGGATCACTTGAGCCCAGGAAGTTGAGGCTGCAGTGAGTTATGATCGCACCACTGCACTCCAGCCTGGGTGACAGAGCGGGGCCCTGTCTCAAAATAAAAAAGGAGGAACCCCACACTACAGCCCACATTTTCTCAAAACAAGAGAGGCCTGACAAGGAGCAAGGGGCTAAAGGGTCGAGGTGGGGGTGGGGGTTCTCTACAGGGTAGCTCGGAATCAAACCGGGCACTGCAGCCTCAGCAGAAAGAACCGTGGCATCCAGAGCTGAGTGGGCACTGTCCAGGGAAGATGGCAGCCCAGGGGGCAGCAGGGAGTCCCCTTCCCAGCCCCAGACTCTGGCCAGCAGAGCTCAGGCGACCTCCATCCCAACTGTCCCGGCACGTCACCATCGGACGCGCCCTGGCTCCACTCATCCACTTCTTCATGGCCTGTCCCCTCACTACAAGGTCAGCTCCTGGCAGGCAGCCACCCTGGTCTGTACTGTCCACAGCTACGCACCCCCACCCTGTCCCAGGACAGGCCTGGCCCACAGCTGGGGCCTAGAACACATGTTCCGAAGAAATGCCCGGTGCACTTTGCCAGCCGCTCTCATCCCCCACTGACCTCGTCAGCAGAGAGGACCCTCTCCTCTCCCCCTTTCATAGCCAGGAACACATGGCTCCACTCTCTCTGAGCCCTGGTCCCCACGGTTGGGAGCTACAGTGACACTGAGGGTCCACACAAGGTGTCCCTCAGGGTCACTGCAGCTCCCAGCCATCCCCGAGGCTGCAGGGAGACACGGTGGCTGGGGCCCGGTGGCAGCCAGGGTTTCTGATCTTCCTTCCCTTCTGCCACCCACATAGAGGCGGGCTCCCAGGCCCAGGTACGAGGACGCTGAGGGCCATGCCTGCATGTCCTGGCCACCCTTGGCTAGAGCAGGACTCACCCAACCAAGGGGCGCTCTCAGTAGAAGGTAGGAATTGTTTGCTTTTCGGAGAAAAACCATTGGGTTTGTCACTGATTGTATCTAGAAATTGCCCTGCGTGCTCACCACACATCCAAGACAGAAGGAAAGCAAACCTGACAAGAACCCTGCTGAGTTTTGCTCCAGTAGCCCCATGGGGACCCCGGGCTGGCCATGCTGCTGGAACAAACCCTCTCTCTGCTCCAGGCCAAGGATGCTCTGCTGTGACGATGTACAGGTGGGGACCACCCCTCGACAGCCCTTGGCCAATGAGGAGCTGGGGCAGGTGGATAAAGGCGCTTGCCGCAAGGTGACAGAGTGAGAACGCCAGGACCCGGGGGCGGGGCCTGCATCCTGGAGGGAGCTGCCACGCTGCCCAGAATCAGGAGGACGGACGTTCGTCCTGCAGAGAAGCCAGCGCTCTTGTGAATGCCGGTGACGAGAGAAACACAGTCCCAGGACCCATCTTCTGGAACCAAGTGGAAGACCTGAATTATTTGGGTTTTAGGCCCCAGGCTGAGATAAAAGATCTGGGATTCTAAAGCTGGACGTGAGACCCTGGGTGTCAGGAACCTTCCCCGCCTCTCCCCAAGAAGACGGAGCAGGGCTCACTGGGGTCCCGCAATCACCCTTCCAATGCGGACCCCCAAGTGGCTCTGGGTCCACTATTCTGAGCTGCCTGCCCATGCGTCTGGCTTCTCCGCCAGGCTCTGAGCTCCATGGGCCCAGGTCTTGTTCTCCCTGCACCTGGCATGCAGCGGGTACTCAGTAAGTGGCTGATGGATAAATCAATCACATCCAACCCCTCATGTGACCCCACAGGAGATGCAAGGTGAAGTGGCTGGCCAGAGGCCACACACGGGGCTCTCCAGACTCCCCGCCCAGTGCTCATCCTCGGACGTGGCACAGGCTTCTCCGAATGCCCTGGACACATACTCACGGCAGAGAAACCCAAGCACAGGGTGACCTTCAAATTCAGCTCAAAATGGATTTTGCTGATCTTAATAAAAGATCCATTTAGCTTCTGAATGAGGGAATGTGAATTCCAGCAGGCCCCCTCTCCCCCCGTCTAAACACGCGGTCTAAACACAGGGCCTACTGGGACTCCCTCCCAGCGCAGGGAGCCTTGGCAAAGAACGACAGCATGTTGCTGGATTAATTTATGGAGCTGCTCAAGGTCTGGGCAGGTCGGGCTGCCAGCAACCGGGGAAAGAGCACGTCTGTGTTCCACCCACCGAGAAACAATGCTCACCAAAGGGCTCGGACAGAATCCAGAAAACTCTCCAAATTCCCCCGGGGCACCAGAGATTCAGCCAGCACCAGCCACACTGAGGAGCCATTTTTCCCTTTTCTCCCTCAAATTAAAAAAGTAACACACACTCATTGTGACAAGCCAAGACGCAGGAGTTCACACAGGAACTCGACACCGACCGCCTTCCCGCCCTCTCCTCTCCTGCCCCCAGGGGCCAATGCTTACAGTCAGAAGCAGCCCCTCCGAGTTCTCCACGAAACTTGTGAACAAGATGGAACGTGGAGCAGAGTTCCAGAGGAGAGGGGCCTTCTCTCCCCGGTTACCTAAACAATGGTCCCATGCACGTGACTCACCATTTCGGGCCCTCGCTTGGGCTGGGACTATGATAGCACTGGCCCCAACCCTCTACCCGCAAGCCCCAAGTCCAAAAGCCCTGGAAACCCTGTTTTTCTTAACTCATTTGGCAGCAAAAGCTGCCCTTCCCTGAGGCTATTTACAGCCCCGGCTTTTCCCCGCCAGGCGTGAACACTCCCATGTTTAGCTGCAGAAACACGGACGTGTTTAGTGATCGGATGCTGCCGCCACTCTGTTGGGGTGTCGTGTCAAACACAGCGTCGGCACTAAAGTCTGTCTGAGGGTCTGAGAACTCCTGACTTCTGAGACATATTTGGCCCCAAAGGGATCAGACCAGGGGCTGCAGGTCAGACGTGATGGGAACAGGAGCCGCTGGCTTTGAATTGTTTTATTTTTTAACTCTGTGTAAATGGAATTAGGCTGCTGACTTTTGAAACACAGAGGCTCTCATTCGCTCTAACCTTTCCGGGATATTCTCAGCAGGGCTGTGCCCTGGGGCATCCTGAGTCTTCTCCCTCACGGTCAAGTTCATGGGGTTCATTTTGAACCCACAAGCGACGCTGCAGTGGCCATCCTCACTGGTGCATATGCACCTCCTGGAATCTTTACCTCTATAGGGGATTAACGGGGGACCCAATGCTGTCGGAGATAGAGGGCAGAAGAAGGCGGATTGGACGAGTGTGGCACAGAGCAATACTCCAAGACTGGAAACCCAGAGAGCCGCGTCCAAGCCCACCCCCTGTGTGACTCACAGCAAGTGACTCAACCTCTCTGGGCCTCAGGAACATGGGAAGCTGTAGATTGCTTCCAGCTCTCCCTTGACAGCTGCCACCCCTGTCCCGGTCAGGCCCCGTCTCCAAAGTGGTTCCTGCTCGCTTCCTCCTCTCCTTTTCCAGCCCACCTGCCCAGTGCCACTCAGAAAACTCCCTCTTGTAAGACGTCTGGTTCCGCTGCTGTTCATCCTGCTCCAAACCCGCAGGGGCTTCTCAGCGCCCCCGTGAACGGAGCTTGAGCTCCTCTGTTGGATTTTCTAAATCTTACACTGAAAATATGAAAGCACCTGAATCCCACCAACCATAAGACAGCGGCCTTCACCTAGGCCTGTTCCTCCTCCCCTCACATGTAGGCAGAGGCACACGCCTGTGGTTGGATGGTGGAGTGTGGACGGGTTTGTTTCTCACTTTTCCCACCACACAAATCTCCTGAGTGATTCCTCTCTCTAATAGGAACAAGTCTTCATGATTATCTGAAAGCTGCTGGCCCCAGGACTGGCCCTGCCTGAGCTATAGCCGCCCCGAACACTCCCTGTTAGCCTCCTCTTAAAAAAATACACAGACAGACCTAGGCACCTTGGATCCTGCCCTCTAGACACTTTCTAAGCCTTGGCAACAGAACTTCAGGTTCTCACCCCAGAGAGAAGGTCTTTTCAACCATTTCCTGAAATACACTGCACAGAACAGAAGCCCATCACAGTAGACATCAGTGCATTAAAGGCACTGACAAGTCCTGCAGCCAAAGCTCCTGGTTAGCTGTCTTTAATCTACTGTTTCCCAAACGCATCTGAGCAAGAGGAAAAAAACATCCCAACCCAACACCCAAGTCACTAGCATTTCTTGGCACACATCTGGGGGCCTGCTAAGTGTCCAAGGTCACCTACCACACTTCCGGAGTCATCTCCTGCTCAAAAACCTTCCAGAATGCTCCATCTCCCTGGTAACCGATCTGAATCCTCAGCCTGGTGTTTGCAATCAACCTCTTTTTACCTCTTAGAAAAAAGCACGCTGTGGTTATTGCCTTGTGCAGACCCAGAAAAAACAGTCCCAGAACAGCCTCTGACCTGCTGGGTGACAGTTCAGCGAACCCACTCCCCTCCCTAAGCCACAGTCTCCTCATCTATGGAATGAAGGAACCAGCACCCCAGGACTAGTATTTCTGGGTTCTAGTCTATGCAGGGGTCTCGGCTCACAGCTGCAGCAGAGACCATGAGGGTGCGTGGACACAGAGTCCAAGAACAACAGCAGAGAGAGAAGGTGCCCGCTCTCCTGAAGTGACTCGGGCTGGAGTCAGAGCCGAGCTTCGCTACGTACTGGCCGCATGAGCCTGGGTAAGTCCTTCACCTCCCGGAGCCTCATTTCCTTTTTCAAAACTGAAACAGGCAGCCGGGCGTGGTGGGTCACCGCCGGTGGCTCCCGGCTCAGAGCGTGGTGGCTCCCAGCACTTTGGGAGGCCGAGGTGGGTAGATCATGAGGTCAGGAGTTTGAGACCAGCCTGGCCAATATGATGAACCCCCATCTCTACTAAAAATACAAAAAATTAGCTGGTCGTGGTGGTGCATGCCTGGAGTCCCAGCCGCTCGGGAGGCGGAGGCAGAATTGCTTGAACCCGGGAGGCGGAGTGAGCTGAGATCGAGCCACTGCACTCCAGCCTAGGAGACAGACTGTCTCAAAAAAAAAAAGAAAAATGAAACAGGCTATACATAGATGTACACACATACAGACGCACGCACACACAAGTGCGTGTACAACTGGAGAAGTCAGAACAAGACCGCTAGATTGTGTCAATGTCCTGTGCTGATTGTGACATTGTACTACAGTTACCCAAAAGGCTACTACTGGGAAAAATGAAGGGAAGGGTACACTGGCTCTTTATTACTTCTCACAACTGCATGTCAATCTACAATTAACTCAAAATAAAATGCTTTTAAAAATTGGCTCAGGCCTGTAATCCCAGCACTTGGGGAGGCCCAGGTGGACAGATCACTTGAGATAAGGAGCTCAAGACCAGCCTGGCAAACACGGCGAAACCCCACCTTTGGTAAAAATACAAAAATAAGCCGGGTGTGGTGGTGGTCACCTGTAATCCCAGCTACTCGGGAGGCTGAGGCAGGAGATTCACTTGAACCCAGGAGGCGGCGGTTGCCGTGAGCCGAGACTGCGCCATTGCACTCCAGCTGGATGACAGAGCGAGACTCCATCTCAAAAAACAAAAAGAGGAGCGCCCAGGAGTGTGACGCTGCCGTGAACTATGATCACACCACTGTACTCCAACCTGGGCGACACAGCAACATCCTGACTCTAAATGAAAGTAAAAACTAACAAGAATAAATTTAGGCCACGTACAGTGGCTCGCACCTGTAATCCCAGCACTTTGGGAGGCTGAGGCGAGTAGATTGCCTGAGCTAAGGAGTTCGCAACCAGCCTGAGCAACACGGTGAAACCCTGTCCCTACTAAAACACAAAAATATTAGCCGGGCATGGCAGCATGCGCCTGTAGCCCCAGCTACTCAGGAGGCTGAGGCAGGAGAATCTCTTGAACCTGGGAGGCGGAGGTTGCAGTGAGCCAAGATCGTGCCACTGTACTCCAGCCTGGGCGACACAGCAAGACTCCATCTCAAAAAAAAAAAAAAAAAAAAAGAAAAAATTTAAAAAAAAACCAGGGATAAAAAAAAATAAAATACAAGCCTAAAAAAGGATGGTGTGTTTACCATTCCCACCAATCCAT
>CAUYQU010037536.1:0-35000 GCA_963574635.1 Cheracebus regulus
GGCCATCTTGGATCTCTCTCCGCCCGGTGATGAAGTTTTTCTGTTTCTTAGTTTTCCTTTGGCGGATGCTCGTTCCCCACAGAGCCGGACCTTCCCAGGTTCGCTGTGCTTGCTGTGAAACTCTCAGTCCTCAGCGCTTCCAATTGCTGTTTTCCTTGTGGGGATGGGACCAGCCGAGCCCGTCCGTCCCGTACACTCTGCACCGGGAAGCGCTGTGCTGGGGAGCCGGCAAAACAGCCGTGCCGGCCAAAAGAGTCGCGCTGGCGACCTGTGTGGCTCCTCTGCCGGGAATCTCCCGGTCTGTGGGCAACAAAAATTCATCAGAAAGTGCGGCGTCCACTCGTTCTCTGCGCTTTCACTGGGAGCTACATTCCTGAACTGTTGCTAATCGGCCATCTTGGATCTCTCTGCATTCATTTGTTTTTTAATGTATTTACTTATTTATTTATTTTTAGAGATAGCATTTCACTCTGTCACCCAGGCTAGAGTGCAGTGACACAATCATAGCTCACTGCAGCCTCAAACTCCTGGACTCAAATGCTCCTCCCGCCTCAGCCTCCCGAGTAGCTGGAACTACCTGTGCCAAGGAATCTGGCTTAATTTTAACACCAAACTTCCTATAGGAAACTGACATGGGGTGATGGTACAAGACAGCTATGTTCTCTTCATTTATTCAGTCAGCTAAGGTTTATCAATGTTTTTCTATGAGGAAAGCAGAGTAAATCAATGGATTTCAGTAAGTAGACAAGATGGGTCCCTTCCACATTCTGGAATATCATGTAGCTTTAAAATGTTGTAAAGCTAAAGCAAATGGTATAGTAATTTATACAGAGTAGTCCTCTATTTAGGGAAAAGAGAAACAAAATAAGAGAACGAGAAAGAAAGAAGACTGAAATGCTATCTTGCTGGAGGGGGATAAATCTGTCTCATTTGGCTTCCTGCAATTAGAATTTTCTGCTTATCCATGTATTGGTAGACACTAATAAAGTAAAAATTTTAACAGAAAAGGACATACCCTCTGCCCTCCAAGTTGGCTCTGGTGCAGTGGCTCCTTAATCCCCTACACTATCGACAAAAAAAAAAAAAATCACCTGAGAAACCATTTTAAACCACAGACGTTGGACACCATAACTGAAACGTGTGATAACTTAGGCCCAGGGGCTGGGCGGTCCGTGGCCTGCCTGACACTGTTTGCAGCTCCCTCTGTACGTTTCCCCAGGTCTTTCTGAAAATATGCAAAGTTTAGTAACCAGCAGACCAACAGATGCCCCTGCATTGATCTCCATGTCATGTCTCAAGACCAAAAGCAGCAATCATCCATAAGCAAGAAACTGTGATTCACAAGCTTATCATGCAGTCTGCTCTCAATTTACATAGGAGGGGACGTCACCTGTTGGTTCAGAAAATCTGCTCTACCTATACCGTAATACCTAAATGTATTTAAAATCAGATCATTTTTCATTATATTTGAAAATGTACTCAATGGTGTAGATGCCTGTATATTTTAAATATTGCAAAGCACCTTAAAAATTACTACTGAAAATAAAGGTGCAACTAGTAACTTACGGTGTGAACTTGTAAATTACCTATTCTTAACACAGATAAGAATTTTAATCAGTCTCCATTCATTGTTCATTCATTTGCTCATTGATGAATTTACTCATTCATTTGCTCATTGATGAATTTATTCACTCATTTCTTCATTCAACCACTGATGACATTCATCCAACAAATGTTTTAAGCCATTAGAGACCCCAAAACCCCACCTGGGCTAAAGAACTCTGGCTTTATACCCATGTCCCAATCTCCATTTGATACCAAGCACTACCTAGCGGTACCATGAGCCACATAAGATTAAGGACTCGCAGGCACAGCTATTCCTCATCTCTCTAAGCCACACTGCTTCGATTTGATAGGAAGAAATGATATTCCAGGCATTCCAATGTTGACTGGCTTCTTCCTCCCACTACCAGACACTATGAGCTCAGAGATAGTTATTTTATAGTCGTTTTGTCCTTCAGCTCCCTCCCTCAACTCACCTGGTGTTTACTCAACTCACCTTCCTAATGCTGCCTCTCCTGACCACACTGCTCAATACTGCAACCTGCCTTGCCACCTCCACCCAGGACCACTCATTTTATCACCTGCTGTCTTTTGCTTTTTTCCATAACATTGTTTGCCCTCCAACATAGTGTCCTTGTGAGACATGTTTATTGTTTCATGTCTTGTACGTTTTTCAGTTTTGCCCATGGATTTAATGCAAGAACCTAGGATAGTGCCTGACACACACCGAGTACTCATTCGAGTGGGAGAAGGAAGGGAGAGTGGGTGGTGGGGAAAGAAGGTGACTGGGGAACATTGCTCCCAATGTGGGCCAGTCAGGCTTGCCTTGAGTCAGTCAGGAAGGTTCATTGGCTGCGGGCTGACTCAAGTGAAAGGATTTGGGGGACTACTCGTGGCCTCTGATTTTCTGCCCACCAATCCCCTCTGGTGGTGGAGCAGCCAGGAAGGAGGGCTGCCATATCACTGTCCATCTATCCTCACAGCCAGGGGTGGTGCTCCCTGTTCTGATGGCTTTCTAAACGCTGGGCATTTGTTCCTTCCCCAGACACCAGTAATCTGCAAAATCTAGGGCCATTTGCACATAAACACCAACCCCCACCTCCACCCCAGGCACAAAACTCCCACAGTTATAAAACTCACCATTTCCGTTTGTGTTTCCCATTCTGGAAATGGCAAAAACAAACAAACTAACTAACTAACTAATTAAATAAATAAATAAACTGCAGATTGTTTTCTGGTGAAAGACCCTCAGCTGAGTCTTCCCAGCTTGGGGATCTTTCACCCCTGGATCATCCCCAGGCCCAGAAGCCCAGGCCTCTCAGTCCACTCTTTGCAGTCTGGTACTATCTGAGGAGTTCCCTGAAAGCCTGAGACTTCCCAGAAATGTAGGGAAAAAAAAACTCTTTTTATAGGAGCCCCTCCTTGCCTCAATGCCAAGGACTTTACCTGTTTGCCTGCCTCCACACGTGCTCCTGGCCTGTCTCCCTGCTCTGTGTGTCTCTTTGTTGTAACTTCACACATAACAGCTGCTGTTTCATTTCATTAAAGATGCCCCCATATGACCGGGTAAATTATAATGAGAAGAGGTACCTACTAGGGGTGGACCCTTTATAAACATTACTTCGAATGCAAACAACCCTGCAAATTGATTACCATCCCCATTTTACAGATGTAGGAGCTGAAGTTCAGAGACTAACGACTACTAAAAGTTGTCGGCCTGGGATGTGGAACCCACAGACTCTGAGGCCTGGGCGTTTCCACCATACTGCACGTTAGGGAGTGAATGTTTGTGCCCACTCCCCGACCTTCTCAAATGCATATACTGAATCCCTAACCCTCAATGTGATGCTATTTTGAATAAGTAGTATTTGGAGTTGCAGTATTTGGAGATAACTGGGGTTAGATGAGGTCACATGGGTGAGATCCTCATCATAGGATTGGTGCCCTCAGAATAAGACAGACCAGGGTGTCTTCTCTCTACCATGGGAGGTTATGAGGACCCGGCAAAAAAAGCAGCCATCTGCAAGCCAGGAAAAGTCTTCACTAGAAACAGAACTGGCTCTTGACCTTGAACTTCCACACTACAGAACTGTGAGAAATAAATATCTGTATTTAAGCTACCTGGTCTGCAGTATTTTCTTATGGCAGCCCAAGCTGACTAAGACACCATGGCAAGCAGAAACAGGAGTTCGTCTTGAGTGCTTAGGGTTACTTCCATGACACTCGGGCCAGTCCCAGGGATTTTAGAAGAGGTTTTCCAGCAAGCCCATCTGGGGTTCTCCAAACCCAAGGGTCAGCAAATGTTGCAGTCTACAATTTGGTTTTGGGTGGGTAGGTGCAAAGAGGTCTATTTTTAGGGCCTTTCATCCATGAGGAGCTAGAGGCCTATTGCCAAGGGCTCCTGTCTAAACTCACTAAAGGCCAATGAAATGTTTAGGATCTGAAAATGAATTGCTCTAAAATATGAAATGAACATTGCAAAACTAAGATTAAGAAATGTTTCATTGAAGTTTAACAGAATCATTACATTCATTGGTCAGTTAAGTGCAAATCAACTCAAGCTTTACAGTTAAATATAACAAAGTTTAAGTCATAATGAGTCTACTCTTAAACCTCAAAACTATAAAAATGATTTTTAAAATCCATCCCCCAAATTCCATGTCAAAACTTCATAAAACATGTTTAATATGAGATGGGGGTTAATTTTAATATGTTTGATATGCTATGTGATGGGGCTTCTAAAGTAACAGTGCTCAAGATGTCCAAAGGTTTTGAAGGGCTGTGCTTGCCAGTGGGAAATCTAGCCTGGGAAAACACATGTGATGGTTGATGACTTCATTTTTGTTTGTTTGTGTTTATTGTGTTTTGCTAGGGTAACCCAGCATGAAATGACTGACCTGGGTTCTCAGACAGGGGAACCGGAAGCCATAAGGAGGAATAATCAAATAATGAGACAGAATTTCAGTCTCCTGGAGGAGATGGGGTCTCCAGGAAGGCAGGGTGGTGTGCCAGAAAAGCATCAGATCAGGAGTCAAGAAACCTGGGTTTTATTCCTGACTTCACCATGGGCAAGTTATATGACTTGGGGTACATCTCTGGGACCTAGAACTGTGCCTGGCACACATACAAGGGCCTGATAAATCCTTGTTTTCTAATGGTGCATGTGAAGACCCCTTATGGTGAAGAAGCGGGAAGGGAGCGAAGCAGACTCTCAACACCAAGCATCCTCTTCCATTCTGCTCCCTGCCTATTCACATCAACTTGACGTAATCAGACTTCCAACAAGCCCTCACATGCAGGGCAGGGAGGGGCCTGAGGAGACAGGTTAGCAACACATCCTGGGATCACAGGATACAGCTCTGAAATGGTCCCTCATGCCCAACATGTGAGGCCGCCTTTCTCACAGATGCAAAGGGCTCCCTCATAAGCTCTAAGCCCCACCTGCAGCCCACTGTATGTCTCCCTAAACTCTAGGTTCACCACTCGATTCACTTCCACCACAGCCCCTGAATGAGGCTGCTCCAAAATCTCCAAAGGAAAAACATGCATCTGGATTTGGAGCCTCTCTGGCATGAGGCTGGGACTGCCTTCCCTCTCACTCCTTCATCCAGGGGAACCAAGGCAGGTGCATGGAGTCAGAGCTGTGCCTATGCACACAGATGCACACCTCCACTGGGAGGAAGGCTGATGGCTTCCAGGAGACACCGCAGTAGGAGCCATCTTCATTTGCAAGATTTCACAGATTCCCTAATTATTTCTAAAGGACTTGCAGACTGAGGTAATGGGCCCCCCTTTAAGATCACTTGCCACACATACAATGTCAGGGCTCTCGCATTCATCAGCACTACCCTCCCACCCCTCGTCCCCCACCTCCACCACCAAAAACGCAAATAATTTCAAAAACATTTTTATCCTAAAATGTTCCCCTCAATTTTTTTTAAAAAATTATCTTCAAGAGAAGAAATTTCTTTCCATTTCAATCCCACAACAAGGAGAATGTCAGCCCAGCTTTTTTTTGACAGACAAATTATTGAATCAAAGAGAAAATGCCATTAAGCTCACAGGTTAGCAAGTGTCAGGAATGGTTTAAAGAGATATCCCCATTTATCTTCCAAACATGCACGAAATGTCACTAATGTGTGTTTATCATGTATAATCAGACAAAGAAAATATCGAAATAAAGTACTCCCGCATACAATAGAAATCTCCTTCCATCCTTCAAGATATCAGTGCTATTCAAATAGAATAATAATGATGAAGCCTCTCTCTTGAAAATGGAAATCAAGTGAAATGTAGATAGAAATGATTTTTTTTTTTTTGGTAGTTGATGTACATTTCTAAAGTGCATTAACAGGAAATCCAGAACTTTTTAGGTCAATTATATTGTCAGTATTGTCAATGCCACTGAAATGAATACTGAAGCAGTGCCTGTTCTTGCTGGAATCAAGCTACAGAAGAAACTCCTAGATTGGGGATTTACAGAGGAACTAGAGGCACATTGGAAGCCTGACATTGTTCAAACATGCATATATATGTATATCTATTTTTTCCATTCAAATCAATCAGAGTACCAGGCATTTTGACTTACTATAAATCTCAATAGAGAGGGGAAAAAATCTGCAACTGATCTAAAGCCTGCCTTTATTTTTCTCTCGTTTCTTCCTCCATTATGACAAAGCTTATTTTTGTAAGCCAGGTGCTGTGACAACAATAAATCTCAGCCTCCAAATTAGTGCTTTGGACAAGAGTTCTCTACTACTCATTCTGGACTTGCCAGACCCAGGAACGTGAGCCATGCACTGGAAAGAAGACACTCCTTGTGCCAAAATTGTCAGGCCTCTTCCTGGAAGTCTGGAGAGAATTAGGCATTTCAACTGAAAACATTTTCATCTCCTGCTTTCTCTCCCAACGGTCCCGCCAGCTGTGTGACATGATATTTCCCGGCTTTCTGGGTTGTGAGTTTCCCAAGAGCAGAAACCATGCCTGTTTTTAGTCTCCACAGCAAGATCAACATGTAGTATAATGACTTTTAAATAGCAGGTGCTCAAGACGTTGGTGAGTGAGCAAGTGAATGCACGGTTGAAAAAGGAGCTTTTCCTATGAGGTCTCTCCCAGCCCCTCAGTTCCCTGGTTCTGTGATGTTCTATAGCCTTGGGGGAGCGAACAGCCAAGGTCCTGGAAGTCCCCATGCCTGCTGTGTAATACATTATCAACTCAAGAGACTTTCTGCTCTCCCAAACTAACCATATTAAACTTCCAAAATTATACTGCAATTGTTGTGCCATTCCAAGTACAATGTATGGCAAGGGTCCTAATTAAGTGGAGGACAGTGTCAAGAGAGCAATCTCTGATGTCTGCCTCCCTCATGGTCCCACCATCCAGCCATGTGGCATTGGACCCTAGATCGTCACCCGAGAAATGGTACAACAGTAACCCTAACCCCACAAAGATGCATACTTTAGTGGGCTAATATGTGTAATGTTCTTACAACAGTACATGGTACATAGTTAAGTGCTCAGTAAGTGTTTACTATTATTTTTATTAGCAGTTATTTGGGTTTTCTTCCCTTAATATTACAAATAAGGAAAATGAGACTCAGGGACAGGTGTAACTTCTTGGGAATTTATAAGTAGCAAGAATAGGCCCAGGATACAGGTACCCAGAGGTCAGGGTCGGGCCACATCATCAATTACTTATTAGATGCCTGCTGTGTGCAAAAAACAATGGGAAGCAAGTCAAAGAAGCCATGAGCAAAAAGCAAAAGTGAGAAGACTTTTGGGGACAAGTCTGGGCAAAACAAATACTATAGAATAGAAATCCAAAGGGGTCCACTGAGGCAGCAGACCAGAGGTTTGTCATGCACCAGGAACAGTGCAATACGCTTTATACGTGGGACATTCCTGATTCTTTCACAGCCCTGAGACTATGTCTTCATCACACTTTGCCACAGTTACCTGTTTGCATTGTCATCCTAGATGACCCTTGAGGGTCAGGACTGAATTCATGTACCTTTGTACCTCTTGCAGCTAACACAGGGTGTGAAACTTCATAGGCGTCCTCCAAAATGGTTTAGGTTAAAAAGGAAGGCAAGAAAACATGCAGTCAGATGGTCTGCAGCCACCCTGAGACAGCACTGAGCTGGGGAGAGATGAGGAGAGGGAAAGCCCAGAAAGCTCCGAGAAGCAGTGACATGAAGCGGAATGACAATTTCATTCATCTCCATCAGTATCACAATCCACATTCAAGTAGGGGCTGTGAAGAGAGCCCACAATGGCCATGTGGTCACCTAGCTTAGCCTTGCCAAGGTGTTGTCCTCACCTCCCCGGTGGTAAGAGTGCCAGCAAGGCGAATGGCTCCATGGGGTCACCTGGCTGCTCTACTGTGCACCTTGAGGCAGGTAAGCACAAGTGTCTGCTCTTCAGTTTTCCCACCACTAAGTTGGGATAAAACCTTCACCTTTCTATCTATCACTTTACATAATAATCCTCAAAAAGTGGATAGAAACATCCTAGCCATTCCATCTCTAAGAGTTTGCCTTCAGGATATAATCAGAGCTGTGTTTAAAATGAAAAAAATTAATAGATGTATATCCTGGAACACACTTCATGATACTGAGTAGAATGGGGAACATCTGAAAATAACCTAGTTACTCAACAATATTATAATACACTCTCCAGACAGAAACCTGTTCAGCTATTAAACAGTGGGGTTTCAAGAACTATTTATAACATGGGTAATGTTTATAAATGAAAGGCCTAGAACAATATAGTATCTTTACAGAATGATCTCAAATTTAAAAATATTATCTACAGGTATCAGTGCAAATACATACAAAAGGAAGTATGTGTGGGAGGGGATATAGTCCAGAAGGTTTTAAGTGGCTATTTCTGGGAAGTGGGGAATTACAGGCAACCTTTATTTTCTTCATAATTCTCAGAATTTTCCAAAATTTCCATAATGAATATGCACTATTTTCATAATCAGAAATAAATTCTTAAAAATGTAATTTTAGAAATCATAGTACTTCCTGCTTTACAGCACTATTCTGAGATCGGCTATGTTAACAGATGCAGATGTGCTTTGAACAGTACAGAATGATATGCAATTCAAGTGATTGTGTTATTGCTAGTATCAAAACATTTGTGGTAAACCCCATCAAGTTGTCCTCCTCCTAGCCCAGGCTATTTAAAGTGTGGAACTGCGATACTCCAGCATCTGATGTGAGTAGACTGCGCAAGACTTCAAACTCTCCAGTCAGAAGTAGCAAATGCACAGCAAAGGAGATTGCCAGTGCTGAAAAAGAAGAGTCATAAAACCTCTAATAAACTGGGGAAAATTGACCCGGATTCCTCCTCACCAAAAGCAACCAACCAAAGAAATTCCACACATTAGAAACTCCCCATGAACCTAGATTCAAACCTTCTATAATTTCCAGCCAGCACTCCATCTCAGACTTGCAGAAGTGAGTCCCAGGAATGCTGAAGAAGAGTTAATTCTCTTCTTCATGAATTCTAATAGGCCTCAAAAAACAAATTACGAGATTTTAGGGCCCAAATTGGTGAATTTTTATCACTATCACTCTAACGGCTTTGAAAGTGTAAACAGATTGCCTATAAACACAGTGATTGTTTTAACACATTCAGCCTTTTAAATTGTACTTAACTTCATGGGCTTGAACATGGGTTGGTGAGTTTGGAGAGGTTAGGGTTTTCCCAGGCAAAGCACATTCATTGAGTCCGTTGGTCAGTTATGGATCTAAAACTTAATTATTTTATCTCAGGAATTTTAAACCCTGAGATGTCCTCAGGATGCCCAAGATCCAGGAGTTTACTCTTGAACACAGTCCAAGAAAGGCCACTAAATAAAGCTGTTCATGGCAGAAGCCATTATATTGACTCTCTTTGTCTCAGAAAGTGACCCACACATCACAATAAGCCACTAAATTACTGCAGGCAGGAAGGTAGAGCCGGGATATAAACTGGCAGTGGGTTGAAAGAAAAACTTCATAATAACGTCTACTATCGAGATAGCATGGCTCTCAATAACTCAAAGCACATTCATCCCTATTGTTTCTTCTTATCCCAGCTATATAAGCCTAGAGTGGCAGGTATGGCAAGAGCTAGTAACCTCATTTTAGAAAAAAGGAAAGCAGTGCAAAGAGGAAAACTGTTGGCTTGGTCAAGGATATCCAGGTAATGAATGAAAGCCAGATTCATAACCCAGTTTCCCACCTAGGGAGAGGAATGTGCCTACAAAAATGACTGGTTGCAACCAAGCCAGTCAGGACAATTCAGAGACCTGAATTGACTTGCTTGCTAAATCAAAGATGTTCATTGGGTTTCTAAGAATCATCCTTGAGACTCAAGGGTGGAGGTTGCACTAAGCAAGTGGGCTTCTCTCAAGAGAAGGCAAAAACTGAAAACTCTACCTTCCTCAGAAGGCAGCTGCTAGTACTTCGCCTACCTTCTGAAAAGAGGCAAGAAAGAGTCATAAACTACTCCATACACCCACTAGCTCCTTCTGGCTTTACTCCACTGCAAATGCTTGGGAACTGCTCACAGGACAGCTGCCCTCTGAAGCTCAGCACATATGTCTCGTTATTATTCTCATCTCTCTGGAGAATGGGATACAGTAACTTGAACAACATTCTAACTCTCCAAAAAAAGTTTACACGCAAACATAAACATTCCATAAAATATATAATGGAAAACATAAATGGAAAAAACACCCAAATAAATAAAGATCAAAAGAGAGGTATGAAGCAGCCACATTCAATTCTTTGCTCTTGAAAATTTAAATGACTACTCCTTGAGAGCAAACTACAAAATGCTAACCTTGAAGTGTTGAGTGGCAGAAAGAATTATGGGTTATTGTACTGTCAAAATGCCAGACAGCTGTATGTTGAGTTGCTGTGTTATTTAGACAATCAGAAACTTGGAAGCTAATGTGACATATTTTTTCGGTGTGAAAGCTCTTGACGTGCATCATGATAATTTCTAAAAGGACAAAATGTTATATAAAAAACACGGTGCCTTCAGGAGATGGCCTCATAGGTAGAACAGCCTTGAACACGGGAGGCAGGACATCAACAACTTGGTCTTTCCCAAGGTGAGTGCCATTTTCTATCTGTCTCTTAGTCCATGGAGGCAGGCATGGTCCAGCCTCTCCTCTCCTGCTCCTGGCACTCAAGGAATCTTCTCACTGACTCAGGTGCCTGACTGTGTAGCCTAAGCAGTGCCAAAGCAAAGTCCACTGATTGCAGGATCACCTTCCATCTGCAAGAGCAATATGGTGATCATGTTCAGAGGATACTACTGGCATGGTGCAATCCCAGGGTGCAGAAGGAGCTAAAATGCTGCCTCTGTTCCTCACGAGTTAATTCACCTTTCATGTGTGTTCCTGATTGGCTTGTAGACAAGTCCAAACAAATGAGATGGCAGACAGTTTAAGTGAATTCCTAGCATTGGATCTCAGGTTAATAAAGACCATAGAGTGGGAAGCAGCACCTGGTTGGTTGCACCTGAAATTCCACCTTCATTGCTTCAACTACAATGAAAATACAAATATTGCTGGGACAAGAAACACATTCAGCTTCTGTCATTCCTCTATAACTTAGGGTGAATAGAGGTTTGGAGAACTGTTCATGAAGGAGAAAGAGCAGATGAGCATTAGGCTTTAGGTGAGGGACAGGGGCCTGTGGGGCGGGCAGGTAGATGAAGCCAGAGAATAGCCCTGATAAAAGGGGCCTGCAAAGATGCTCCATAAGAATTTTCCCTCTCTCTTCTGGATTTCATTTTGATCAAAAAGAAAACAATTTCCATGAAGAGGAGAGTAAGGGCCTGGAGACTGACAGGGGAAGGGAAGTGTTCCTCTTCTAGGAAACTCTTCCAGTCACCAAGCAACCATGCGCAGACTCTATCCTCAGGCCAGCTCCACCACGTACCTGTAACATGATATGACCTTGAGGGAATAAATGAGCCATGGTTTCTTTTTTTTTTTTTTTTTTGATGAAGTCTCACTTTGTCACCCAGACTGGAGTGCAGTGGTGTGATCTCAGCTTGCTGCAACCTCTGCCTCCAGGGTTCAAGCGACTCTCCTGCCTCAGCCTCCCAAGTAGCTGGGATTACAGGTGCCCACCACCACACCTGGCTAAGTTTTATACCTTTAGTAGAGACAGGGCTTGCCATGTTGGCCAGGCTGGTCTTGAACGCCTAACCTCAAGTGATCTGCCTGCCTCGGCCTCCCAAAGTGCTGGGATTGCAGATGTGAGCCACTCGCCCTGCCAAGCCTTGGTTTCTCTAACTGCAAAATGTGAACAACAATAGCAGCAACTTTAAGTCACTATTAAAGGATTATCTTAATTACGTAGAACAATGCCTGCCAGGTGATGATGATTCTACTCAAATTTTAACATAATATCCTCCTCCTCCTTCTCTTCCTCTTCCTCCTCCTCCTCATCATCATTGACAGCAACAAGGAGAGCAATCCTCATTGCTCTCTTGGGGAGAAGTGAAATCCCCCTGGGACCCCTTTCCTGGGACAGAAAAGTAGCTTTGGATCAAGAATTTCCCGAGCTTCCTTCTATGTGATCCTAGACAGGGCAGCAACCTAGACCCAGGCCCGGAAGAGACAGGTAGTCAGCTGACTGCACCAGGCAGAGAAGAGCCCATTTTCTAGACAGGAATCACATGGGCTGAGAGGGAGCCCTTCTACCAGCTCCAATACGAGTTTTCAGTAAAGACGTTCTCTTCTTTTTTTCCACCTTATTAATTTTTATTTTTATTTGACAGTTAACCTAAATGTTAAGATTATACCCTGTAATCTGAATATTTAAAAGCCGATATGCAGCCACAGGATAAGCCTGGTGGATGAATGAACTTGGACCTGAGTCCAAGACCTGTGTTATCTGGCTATAGTTACTCAGGTAAAGTTAGGAATACAATGACCAGGTCTTCTGCCTTCACTACCTAGTAAACAGGCTCAATGCAGGCCAGCCACCAGGCCCTGGGGCACCATGGGCAGGAGCCCAAAGCTCCCAGAATGAGACTGCCTACTCAGGCTCCTCACAACTTAGGGACAAGAGAGGCAAAGTCTGTTAGGGGAAAGGTTGTCCCTTTCTCCAGTATCAGGGATCATTTCCTTCTGAGGTCAGGAAACATCTATGCCCTTTAGCAAAACAACATGGCAGCCATGCTCACCAGAAATTTCATTTTTATGAGTCATTATGCAATTAGCTACAGTGAGCAGAAATAAAGAACTGGAGACTTGATCTCCCCATTTCCATCCAACTCTTGCTGGAGTCATGGTAGTACACACAGATATAGGGAAATTCTGCATTAGATGACAAGGACATTCCTTCCTACCACCTAAATGTCACCTGCCAGGAGCACTGACCACCCACTGCCCGCAGCTTCCTTTGCTACTTTACATGCACATCTTTCTTCATGGTACTCAGAGGATGCATCTATGCTACCCCTAGGGATGGCACCATTCATAAGCACATATGAGATGTTCAGTGATTGAAAACACGTGCTCTGGAGTCAAGGAGATTTTGACACTTGCTAGCTTGTGACTCTGCAGAGTTTCTTAACCTATCTGGAGCCCTTTTTCCTTAAGTGCATAATGAAGAGACTGTCACCCACTGATAAGATTGTTGTAATTCAATGAAAAGACAAACATCAAATGCATGGTCTAGGGCCGGGGACATAGAAATACTAAATAAATGAGTTACCATTAACATCATCATCTTCAATCCAAATAGTCTCTTGGGCCATGGCTTTCTGGCTCTCTGTGAAGGTCATCAGACACATCAAGGAGATGTCAAACACTATGTCCATTTGAACGAGTACTCTCCTAAGTCAGGAGCAGCTGACTGCTGTCCTCCTAGGTGGTCTGCAGTAACCTATGGCAGCAGGGGCAGTGTGCTGTGGCTTCAGCATCACTTGAATTATAAGCCAGAGATTTACCTCTGTGAGCTTGGCCAGTTGACTGGGCTAGGATTTAGTTTCCTTCTTAAAACAAACAAAAAACTATGAGAGGATGTGAGGCACAACATCACTACTTACCACGCATTAACCCTAGTAGGCACCACTCATCAGTCATGCCTCTTTCCTGCTAAGCATGGCTATGAGTCAGAATTTTTCTCAATTCAGCACTTCTGGAAGCCACCACTATATAGCTTTCATATGCAATAAAACGTATTTACCATCCCTGAACAAGATGACCTTTGAGAGTCCTTCCTGTTATTACATGTTGATTTTATAGCTGATTACTAGATGCTTAGAGATGTACATGTTCAACCAAACCCTTTAGCTTCTAACAAGAAGAAGTCAGGAAGAAGCTCAGGTGCACCAGAAAAAGATCAGGGAACATTAACCCAATGGCAGATTCTATGGGCAGAAAAGCCCTGATAGGTAAGAGGTTACTCAATACATTTATTGTATTCTGAGACCCTACTTTTTAAAATTTCCATATTAAGGTCATTTCATACCGTTCCTGTATTAGCTATCTTCTGCTTGACAGCCAGCAATCACGTGCACACACCAAAAAAACGTATGTCTCTATGTGTATATGTACATACATACATATATATTTTTTCCAATTCTGCTCTGAGACTCTTGCCCTACCTGAGCTCTTTAGGTCTCATATGCATAGATCTGTGAATTACTTATTACAATTCTGAGTCGACACTGTTTATCATCTTGAAAATTTTGTGAGATATCAGCTTCACTTTATAGAGGAGGAGGCTGAAGTCCAGGAAAGTTCAACTGCCATCAAAGAGCTGTGCTACCTTAGGGACAACTTGGAATCCAAACAAGCCTCCCAAATCTACACATCTTACCATGGTCCCACAATGCCCTCTACAAGGCCTCCCTTCCTACAGTCCCCAGAAGCCTGACACATCCACAATCCTCCAGCCCTGATCTTTCCCATCCCTCATGTGAGTCCCAGCAGTCCCTGGCATTTCCTAAACACACACTTAACCAAACTGAACGATTTCCTCTTTATTATCTACACAAATATTCTTAATTATTTCTCCTCCAACCCAAAGTACTTATTTTTTATTTATGGGTGTAAATATAATGCTAGCAGTGCTCATATTTCACAGGGAGCCATTCCAGTGGCATCTAGAGCCTTCCAAATTTAAGGAGCAAGAGAGCTGATTCTCTGCCCGTTTCATTATAAAGGGGTTTACCATAAATATTAGAATTTGAATTCCACCCAAGTAATGCATTAATAGCTACTAAACCATTAATAATTTCTGAACTTTTTCATAAATGGGCAAAGTCCAATAAATAAGCTATATCTCTTTCACAGCAGAGCAGGGTTAACAAGTACCAAGGAGATTTCAAAGACAAACTACTGGTAGGCGCTGCCAAGGGTAAGATTCATAATGAAACTACAAATTCTGGAGGCCCATTTTTTTCTGTCCACCATGGCAAGTATCTAAAATTAAATGCTAAGCAGAAATCCGTCCTGGAATCTGACACACAGCAGTTTAGGTAAACAATCTCTGAAATTAAAAACAGATTCTGGATAATAAATAAGTCCGTTTGTGGGACTCTCTGATAACAGATACCTCTTCCCTATAAATCAAAGGCTCTAGTCCTACAGAGCCTTTCTAAATTAGGCCAGATGATTCATCTAAAATATTTCATCTTGTGTCGCCTGTCTTAATGAACGGCAGAATGCATGGCTTCTTACCAGTTACTGTATCAAGGCCAGAGACCTCTAGGCTAATTATACCCAAGCCCTAAGGAGGCCAGCCTGTCTGGGAGGAGCCAGTGGGCAAGGTGTGGGGTCTTGAGAGTGAGGGAGCTTTCACCATGGCACTCATTTACCCAGGTCTCATAACCTCAGCCTACTGGGGTCACCTGCAGCTGCCCTAGAATTCCAGAAGCCGGAATCAGCCACGTCAGATATCAAAGATAAACAGCCCAGGGGACACAAGATGTAAGTCCAAGTTCACAGTCGTTAGCTGTTTGAACTTGGACAGACCCCTGGCTATCTTTGGGCTTTACTTTTCTCATCTGCAAAGTGGGATAAAAAAACTCTTCCTAGCCTATGGGGACTGTGGTGAAGAAAGCAAGAAAGTGCACACAGAGGCACTCTATAACCACAACACCCTCTGCTGCATTACTATTAGTCATTGATAGAGTTTGGATCTGTGTCCCCATCAAATCTCATGTCAAATTTGTGATCCCCAACATTGGAGGTGGGCCTGGTGGGAGGAAACTGGATGATGGGGGTGATTTCTCTGGTTTAACACCATCCCCTTTGGAACTGTGGTTAACAATTAGTTCTTGTGAGATCCAGTTGTTCAAACATGTGTGGTACCTCCCCTTTCTCTCCCTCCTCCTCCAGCCATGTGAAGTGCCAGCACCCGCTTTGCCTTCCACCATGAGTAAAAGCTTCCTGAGGTCTCCCCAGAAGGAGAAGCTACTCCACTTCCTGTGCAGCCTACAGAACCACTAATCCTCTTTTCTCTATAAATTACCCAGTCTCAGGCATTTCTTTACAGCAACGCAAGTATGGACAAATACAGTCATAGTCACAGTCAGCCATTTACATGGTGACAACATTTATTGAGCATCCCTGTGTGTCAGATGTCAGGGATACCCCAGTGACTACCACGGATGGGAGCCCAGCCCTTGTGGAGTTGGATTCTGGCAATGGAAGGCATGCAACCTGCATGGGAAATGAGGGCTGCAGAGTGTAGAAGAGGATTCTGAGGCTGTAGAGAGAAAGCAAGAAACAGAGGGGGCCAGGGCTGGAGGAGGGGGTCACTCTCAATAGGGAAGGCCTCACAGAGGATATACCTTTTAAGTGAAGATCTGAAGGAGGAACAAGATACTGAGATAGAAATAGAAGCAGCATCAAGGAAAAAGACTTCCAAATAGGTCTGAGTAGCTGTAAGGACAGGCGGCATCCACTGGCATGAGGGGAGCCAGGGCGGGGGAGGAGGCTGAGGGCAGAGGTGGGGGTGCTGAGGGGAAATCGAGGTCTCCTGGGCCTTGGGAGGTCTCCGGTTTTCAGGAGAGTTCTTAGCAGAGGAGTAACAGGACCTAACCTAACATTTCAACAGAGCACTTCGTGGCTGCTCTGCAAGGAATAAGAGCAAACAAATATGTTATTATTATACTAACATAACAGTATATTGTCACTGGAGACTCTATTCTGGTCTCTGTGAATCTTGGTGAGAAAAGGAGAAATGGAAAGAGATCTGGGGCTGGGAGTGGTCACATGTTTTTCTATATGCTCGAAACTAAGCCGAGAGAGGCTTGTGTGCATGTTGGGGGTGGGACATGGAGGCAAGAATGGCTGGCAGGTGAACCCCAAGCTGAGTGGAGACTGGGGAGCCATCTGGACACCCAGATCTGCCTCTGGGTCCCCCGTCTGGACTCATGACCCTCAAGGTGGTTGAGGTTGGAGGGAGGAAGAAAGGTGGTGGATAGAAAAGAGAACACTGACTCTTCCCAAATTCTACACCTTTGCAGCCATCAGTATAGCAGCCCAGTGTCCTATGTCTTCCAAGCCTGGGATCTGTCTCTTTATTAAAAATGAAAACAAAATTTGTTTCTAAGGCAGGGAGCTTGGTTGAAAGCCACCAACCACATTTTACTAGCATTTGGTGTCAGCGCAAGTGGCAAACACAACATCTTAAGAGGAGCTTTCTCGTCTCCTGCTTCAGAATGGAAAATGACACAGAGGTCATTCCATTAGTGATCGCAGCTGCTTTTAAATGAAACACATATAACCTGAATCCAATTAATGAAAGTATCCGGCCATCCTCACAGATGCTAATGCTGAATGAATATTTAAACCTTGCTCATTCACCAGCTCTGCGTTGCAATGTAGTTGAAAATCTCAAAAGCACATGCTAATTCCTGAATGAAGGAAATTATGACTCAGCATTCCTTTTTTGATTTCTGGTGACTTGACATCTTTCATGGGGCTGGGCTGCCCAGTGCTCCCTCCCTGAACTACTGCTTCTGCAAAAAATTGACAAGTCCACATGCAACAAGGTCCAAAGCTCATTCTTCTACCAACAACCCACAGAGAGCACAGATTTTTACTGATCTGTCTACACAGAGTCACCTGGAAAGGCTTTGAAGTGGGGAGGGTGAAGGGGTGGGCTTAAGGTGCCCAGCTCTTATGCCATCAAGTGGCAGTTCAGCCCATTAACCGTAACACAAAACTCAAATCTGGTCATCCACAAGACCTTCACAACTACTGCTACACTTCTCTATCGCTCTGCTTTAAACTAGTGGTTTACACTGCTTGGGGCAGTCACGCCATAGGGATACCTATGTCTGGAAGTATTTTGTGTTGTCACAACTTTGGTAGGGGTGGCTTCTGCTGGGTAGAGGCCAGGGACAGTGATAAGTAACCTACAGTGTGCAGGATAATCCTCCAAAACAAAGAATTATCTGGTTTAAAATATCATTAGTCCCAAGGTTAAGACACCTTGATCTAAGTTGACTCATTCTCTCTTAAGTTGACTCGTTCTCTTATATTTGTTTTTAAAGGGAATTTTACAAAACTGTCATAAAGATCAGGATCACCTGTCATAAGCAGAAAGTGTCTGTGGTCTTAAGTAGAAAGTATTCAGATAACTATGTGAAGTGAAAACAAAATAATGTAAAAATTTAGTCAGACATAGTGGCCTACTGAAGGCTTTGAGCCTGAGGGCTGCTCTCTTTGTTTAAAACAAAAATCTGCACGTAATAGAAACCTTAAAGTCATAGCAGCTCCAAACTGAGACTTTCTCTTTATTGTGATCAAAAGGATAGAAAAGAGAATTGAGAGGGAAAAAGCTTTTCTTCATGTGATTCATGATGTAGCTATGCACCTCCAAAATCATCTTGGGTACCACCAGCAATGATACCAGTAAAGTGTATCTTGGCCAGTCTTCTGAGACTCCAAAGAACAGAACTACTGTGACTATTTCTAGAGGAGAAAGCCCAAAGAGGCAAATGACAGAAGCTGGTGTCATCTGTTTTTTGCATTATAAACCTCTCAGGAAGCTGGGCGTGGTGAGATGCACGCCCTAGGCCTGGGGAAACACAATGGCTTAATAGGTCCCTTACAACATCCGAGACTAGACGGGGTAACAAAAGTCTTTCCAGATGGCTCCGCATGTGCAAATCCATGAAGATGTGGCTGATTCCGAGGGCTCCGTTTTATGAACCATGTTCAACACCATACTGGGGCCACGAGAAAAGTTCACCATGGTCATATAAGCTGGTTGTAACGCCTGGTTGAACAACATCTAAAAGCTTTCTTATTGCCAAATTTCTTGGGGCCATTCATATGACAATGAGCATTGCAAATGCCAATCCTCTCCCAACCCCCAGTGGAAAGAAGGTGCCACATCTTTTAATTCTGTCAAGATACACATTGTTGTTTCTGTTTTTGCTTTCCTGTGAAACACCTGAGTCAATCCTGTTATTCCAGGGAGCACAGCTTGAGTAACTTGGTCCTAGAGGAAGAAAATATTTCCTTTTCATTGGAGAACATGAGAGTTTCAAGGGATTGTAGTTGTTATATTACCCATACCTCAGCCAGAAGGCAGAAACCGTATCTTATTGATCTTTAAACCACTGGTGTCTGCTAAATAGTAGGTAATCAAAAAATGTTGATTCCAGCTCATGACTCTCTTCTCGCTAACTCTCAGAACTCTCAAAAATAATAGATTCTAGCAATGGTTAAGATCCATAGGCCCAAACAACCATATTCTTTCATTGTAAAGCCTGGAATAAAAAGGATGTTCTGAATTTAAAATGCTGTCTAGAAAATATCTTGACCAACTCCTGTCGATACAAGAGCCTTTCTGCCATGTTAGCCTTGTCATCCAGTCTGGCCACCCAAAGCAATGCACAGGAGTTCAAGACCAGCCTGACCAACATGGGGAAACCCTGTCTTTACTAAAAATACAAAAATTAGCCAGGCATGGTGGTGGGCACCTGTAATCCCAGCTACACAGGAGGCTGAGGCAGGAGAATCTCTTGATCCCAAGAGGTGGAGGCTGCAGTGAGCTGAGATCCCACCACTGCACTCCAGTCTGGGCTACCGACTCAGCCTCAAAAAAAAAAAAAAATGGGTTTGATTTTCCTTGGTTCTCCATCTTCATTGCACCATCATGTCAACAGCTCCTCTCAGGACCCCGTCTCACTTCACCACATCTTCCTTTGGCAGGTCTTTGCCTGCCCAGTGTGCATTCACATCCTTCTGTACAAGTACCCAGATGTGCCCCAGGGAAACCCCTCCCATCCGCCTCCATCCCTGAGTTCTGTGGAGCCAACTTCACCCAGGCTCCAGGCAGGCACAGAAACTGACAGGTTAACCAGGGCATCATCTCTCACAGACCACTGAGATTGGTGGGTATTGGGCCCAATCAGGAACTGGAAGATACAGTTTGGGCTTTTGTGGAACCACTGGTGAGAGGAAATGTCTATTTTTGATTGAGTTTGATGAGAAAAGAGTATGCAAGCCTTGTGGAGTTCACAGCCATGTCGCCTCCCTTAGGGGAAGTTTACCTGGGCATCAGTAGCAGGGAAGTAGAGATGTGAGGTGGAAGGAGAGAGATCACAGCAACTGTGTCGTTTGAGCCTGTGGCTCCAGCCAGGCCTGGAGTCCTATCCACTCTTGAATTTCTCAGACATGTGAATGAATACATTTCCTTTTTTCTTATGCTAATTTAAGCTGAGATTCTGATGAACAGAACATGGAAAATGCTGGATGCCATGTTGGTATCTCTAATACTTTCTTTTGTTTATTTTCTCTCTCTTTTTTTTTTTTTTTTGTTTTTGAGAGATGGAGTCTCCTTCTTTCACCCAGGCTGGAGAGCAGTGGCACGATCTTGGCTCACTGCAACCTCTGCCTCCCAGGTTCAAGTGATTCTCCTGCCTCAGCTTCCCAAGTAGCTGGGACTACAGGCATGCACCACCATGTCCAGCTAATTTTTGGAATTTTTAGTAGAGACAGGGTTTCACTATATGTTGGCTAATCTGGTCTCGAACTCCTGACCTTAAGAGAGCCATCCGCCTTAGCCTCCCAAAGTGTTCAGATTGCCTCCCAAAGCATGAGCCACTATGCCCCACTTCTCCTTCATTTTTATACATTTCCCTTTACTTTTCCTACTCACATCCCATGGTTTCTCAGAATTCTCCCTCACAATCAGAAAAAAATAAATATGAGAGGTTCTGCTAATGTCTCACATCTGTTCCCTCCATAATAAGACATTCCTCACAAAAGTCCACTAAGTAGGCTGTCCTCATCTGGAGGACAAGGAGTTCAGCCACAGATAACTTTATACAAAGCCTACGTACCTAGGCTGCTGTTGTATTAATACAAATAATTAGACAAAATGTTTATCCTACCGTAATACATCAAGGTTTTCAGGCCTTGGACTTAAACACTTTATTTTCTTAACTGAGGCTCATTAAGAATGCTTTTTAAGCAGAGGGTGAGAAAGAGTCCAACAGTTTATATTCTTGAGCCCACTTCTCTCGAACTAGGGGTTTGAACAGAAAAGCATAGCAGCTCCTGCTGAAATCCAAGTTCCAAAATGCAAAATGCATCCCCAGGAATTGAGAAACATGGCCTTCACTTTCAGCATTGCCAATGAAAGGGCAATTTGTTTGGCATGCCGTGTGAGCCCTCTGCCTGTCTGTGACATGCGCTGGTCTTATGTAAGATGATGCAGTCCCTTGGTCCCCCACACAGAACCATGGACAAAAGAGGTAAACACCGTCAGCTTCTGTTCACACAGCATGAAAGAGGTGTCCTTCTCGCTCTAGGCCCTGTGAGTGGGACACGTTCCCTTGGACTGTGACCAGCCACATGGCTGCTTGTCTGCAGGCCTGGCATGCCTTCCCAGTCCCTTCTGGGAGGACACAGGGCAGAAAAGTTGGCAGCTCTACGGTGTTCATTGTTTCTGCCCACTCAGAAGACCAGGCCCTGTCAGGGAAGCTCTGTCTCGGCCTGACCTCTTGTCTCTTTCTCCTCCTCCACTGCTGGCTTGGATATCCTCCCTGTGGGGCACAGACCCCCAAGAATTCCAGGCAGCCTGGCCTTGCAGGACCCAGGGCAGCTTTCTCCAGCCATACGGCCAATCTCCCTACTGTCCTCTTGCTGCAGGGAAATTAGCTCAACAAGAACCCAGCTAAATCATGATATTGTTGAAGGAAAGACCTGCCATGTAATACGCCCAGACACTGACATTCTCAGCTTGACCTTGTGATGTGTGGCTAGTTCCTTTCCTGTTCATTCCCCCTGCACTAGAGCTGCCTGGCCAGCTCCCCACATGAGGAGCAGCATTGTGAGGAGGAAAGGAAACTCAGGACAAATAAAAACACACTGGGTGCCAGGCGTGATGGCTCACGTCTGTAATCCCAGAACTTTGGGAGGCCAAGGCAGGCAGATCACTTGAGGTCAGGAGTTTGAGACCAACCTGACCAACCCCATCTCTACTAAAAATACAAAAATTAACCAGGTGTGATGGTGGGTACCTGTAATCCTACCTACTGAGGAGGCTGGGACATGCCAATTGCTTGAACTGGGGAGGCGGAGGTTGCAGTGAGCTGAGATTGTGCCGCTGTATTCCAGCCTGGGCAACAGAGCAAGAGTCCATATCAAAAAGAAAAAAAAAAGCACTGGGGACATAGGTGTATGCATATGTATATGTACACATTTACACATACCTATTGACATACATATATGCATATATTTTTAAAATGTATAACTTATAAGTGACAGCTAATTAAGGAAAAATGAAAATGACTTGGGGATATTATATATGCATGTATATACACATCTACTCACATATATGTGAAGCATTCAATGACAGGTAAGACCATCACCATTATCAGAATCACCTCTCCCTCACAGAACCCCCACCACACTCAGCCACTCAAAAGTAAACTGGGATCATCATGTTTTGAAAGGAGAAATGGAAAGACATACAGCAATGAAGTAAATGAGAACTGGAGAAAGACTTTCCAAGTCAGTGAATCTGAAATTTGTATTTGGTTCCTGCACCCCCTTCCTTGTTCCTGCTATGGCTTTAGCTGGTCAGTGGTACAGACCTGGCAACTAAGTGCTTTCACATGGTGAAAACTGGCCTGGCAGGCTTTGATGGCTGGATATCCATGTTACTCACGTCTAGGATTATTTATTACAACCTAAGCTCCTCCCTGCCTTCAACTGGAAGCTGACTTGCAAAGGAGGCAGTGTGGCCCTGCAGAGAATGCACAGGACACAGAGTCAGACCCCATCTACATTTACATCCCTGCCTGGTTCATGTGGGCTACGTGGCCTTGAGTAAGACGTTTACCCTCTCTTGAGTCCCAGGTTTTTTTTCTTTTTTTTGAGATGGAGTGTCACTCTGTTGCCAGACTGGAGTGCAGTGGCATGATCTCGGCTCACCACAATCTCCACATCCTGGGTTCAAGTGATTTTCCTGCCTCAGCCTCGGGAGTAGCTGGGATTAAAGGCATGTGCCACCTGCCCGGTTAATTTTTTGTATTTTTAGTAGAAATGGTGTTTCACCATGTTGGTCAGGCTGGTTTCACACTCCTAACCTCAGATGATCCGTCTGCCTCGGCCTCCCAAAGTGCTGGGATTACAGGCAGAATTCCAGTTTTTTCACCCACAAAACAGGGATATGAATGCATTCCTTGCAAGGCTGCTGGAAAGGCTAGAAGATGACACATGCATGAGGCCTGTCTAGAACAATGCCTGCCACATAGTAGGTGCTCAATAATAGAAGCTGCTAGAATTATGCTCATGCCCAGTCCTATGTCTCTATGTTCTCTCTCCTTTTCTGTTGTGAATAAAGTAAGGAAAGAACCTAAGTACCCTGTAATAATATCTCAGGAGTTTTTGATACCTGTTCCCTTTTGAAGACATCTGCCAAACTCCAGTTCAAAGCCACACTTTGATGAATCCTAGGTCACCAGTATCTTTTAAATAACAAGTAAGCTAAAATCATTACAGCCAGTATCACCTTTAGCTTGCTTTACAGAACCTCGTCACTGTAGATACTTCTCACCACCCAGCAAATTCAGAGACCAAGCCCAAGCATTGTGGAATACTGGTCACTCAAACTAACAGGGGGAATCCACACAACCCACAACACTCCACAATGGCCTTGTGTATGGGAATTCTGGAGACCTAGAGAATGTGAGTAACCCAACTGGCACCACCCTGCAAGGCAATGCGAGGTCCATAAGGACCCCCTCCAGAGGGATAGTCAACCATATTATCTGCCAGGCACTCCAGAAGTGAGAGGGAATCAATCACCCCTTGCTAAGTGAGAGAAGACAGAGGCAATCTGAAAACCCCAATCGGTTCAGTTTTCACTCAGCCTACTATCTGTGTGGAGTACCACAATAAATTCTGGTTCACCCCACAGGCATTGTATTTGTAGAGAGTCTTCAATAAAGTAAAAAATGCCCTAAGGAAAAGAAGAGATCAGCTCACTGTCTCCCCTAGTTGAGGGTGGCACTGACCGGCATGAGGGTGCTGAATATCAGGGGAGATTTGACAGGTCACCTGTAGCAAAAAGGGGGGCACATATGTAAGAAGAGAAACACTGGAGGCCAACTTCACCAACATGATTTTCTGTTGGGCAAATCAACACTCCCAAACTTTAACTGTGCGTGCACCAGCTGCACCCAGTGTATGAAAGAGGAGCTGGCCAATATTTATCTTTTTGTTCCATCCTATCACTCACTCTTAATGGGCTAAAAATCTACAGATAATATTGTCCAATCAAAGCCAAAGAAACCATTCCAGTAGAAGAGTAATTATTGCATCTGAAAACCCACCCTGTCATATGTTATTTCAGTAGATGAAGATGAAAAGGGAAAAAGACTCTTTGCTGATGAAAAGATGCATACAAAAACAAGTCTGCTTAACCTCTAGCATGTTGCCCAAATCAGCAATACTCCATGGTGCCCTGCATGGCACCTGGCAGAGAACAGAGCCCAATAAATATTAGATGAATGAATGATACAACCCAGAAAATATATCTTCCAATAGTCAGACAAATGAATTTAAATGTCCAAAAAGCAAACCAGTGGACATATAGACACACATAAAACCAGCTAAGAAACTATTTTGTTCAAAAAGTGAAAGTAAAATGTGAAATAGTCACAGCAAATTTCAAAAGTTAAGAATATCAAAGTGAACCTTTTAATATGCAGACAATGTATATAACTTACAACATAACTTACTTTAATAAGCAGACAACGTATATAACTTACAACATTGGAACTTGCTAACATAACAACCCACAAATAATATCCTTGATGTTTGTGATTTGAACATTAAGTTGGGCTGCCAACTTTTGATGAAGTTCTAGTTTAAAACACACTAGGGGAGAGTTCCTATAACACATGGACTGGGATGCACACATGTTACCAAAGGGTTAATATTAGAAACCGTATTGACTAGTTTCATTCTGGTTGCTAAGCAACATTCCTTTCTTCCCCCAATGGTCTGAGAGAGAGGATAAAAAGGGCAGAAAATGAGAAATGTTGGAAAAATAGGAAAGTGAAATTCAATGGATCATAAGGTACAATTTGTAAGAAGAGTAAAAGAGGAAATAATTCTTGCAGGATGTACTAAGACATCAGTTGCTTTATGACATCATGAGAGTAACACATTGAGCCTCCAGCTCTAAAGAGGGAGAGTGGAAGATGAATGTGGCCTAATCCCTGCATCATGCTGCTCATGTTCAGTTCACACTTAGCCAGACATGCACAGGTCCAGGATGACAGCAAGCTAACCTGCATGACAGAACATTATAGCCCTCCACCCCTGCCCACCGCCAAAAAAACTATCAAGTCCACAAGGCCCAACCAAACCTTACCCACTGTAATTCATTGTCCCGTCCTTAAAGGACCTTCCATTCCTTGCATATCTGAAGGACCTCTGGCAGGTGATTCATGTACTCAACAGTATTGACTGAGTGCTCTCCATGTGCCAGGGACAGGGTTGGGTGCTGGAGAAGGGGGAGCAGGGCCCTTGACTGATCACTCACCAGTGTGCTTGATCCCTTTGGTCATCATGTCAGTGTCCCATTTTTGTCAGGATCCTATGATACAGCAATTTAAAAACCGTACAGAATAACCTAGGAGGTGTTCTAGGACAGGCCCACAAGGCTGCTGAATTGTTTCCTGCCTTTAATCTCCATCACGAATTATCCCTTTGAGTGAAGACCTCAAGTCCATGTTGACAGTGGGAGAGGCTACGCCAACGTAGGGACAGTGGGTATCTGGGAAATTGCTGTAACTTCCGCTCAATTTTTGCTGTGAACTTAAACGTACTCTAAAAAATAAAGTCTATTAAAAGAACAAAGAGAGAGAAAATTATTGAGAAGAAAAAGCAAAACCTTGTCAATAAACCCATTCTAAAATAAATGATCCAGAGAGGGGTACATATTAGCCTATTAATGTCCATTTTCATAGATTAGTTTATTAGACTAGCTTTTGCCTGCTGTGTCCTGCAGGAATACAGATGAAGGACAGGGCAGTTATGACAGTGGGAAGAGACCTGGGAAATGGCTGGCACGTACAGACTAGCTGGTAATTGGGGTACGGGAAGAAACATGGGAAGGAGGGGGTCAGAGGGTCCTGAGTGGAATGAAGGGGTCCTGAACATCCAAACGGAGATGGGGAAAAGGAAGGCAAAGACACCAAAAGGGACACGAACAAGGTGCTTTTAAAAGCAGGGGCCTTGATGCTGGTCCCTATGGGATGTTGAGAAAATTACTTACCCCTATCCCAGACTAAGTTTCTCCATCCACAGAACAGGAAGAACACTTTGCTTATAGCATAGGAAAACTTAAAAGTAATACATTTAAAGCATACCCCATGGTACCTGGCACAGAGTAAATGTTCAATAAACTCTAATCAATGTTATTATCATATATGGAACCACTTTAAACATAAAGCATAGTTTTAATTGTTAATAAAGTCATTATTTATAGCTGTGTCTAAGACTGCTCCTGATTAACTGCCAATCTCATTCCTCTAAGCCAGTGTTTTCCTAATTTCCATCATGCTTGTACCACCCTGGTATTTCTGCTCTATTCAAATGTCATCTCTTGTAATCACTATTATTAAAAATAATAGTGGTAATATAAGCCATAATAACAACAGTAATAATAACAATAAGAACAATGACTAATGTTCGTGGGCTACTCTTCACATGCCTGGCACTATTCTTAGAACTTTAAAAGTACTAATCCATTTGGTCCTTACCACAACTCTGTGAGATGGGTACTGTTACTAATGCCATTAGTACAGTGACGCATGGAAAGCCCAAGGTCATTTGGCCAATAAATCAATAAATGGCAGGTTACAGATTCAAATGTAGTCAGGCCCCAGGACCCACAGTTAGCCACTGCACAGACTGCCTGGCTCATCTTTTTTTTTTTTTTGAGATGGAGTTTCACTCTGTTGCCCAGGCTGGAGTGCAGTGGCACAATCTCAGCTCACTGCAACCTCCCCCTCCCAGGTTCAGGCAATTCTCCTGCCTCAGCCTCCTGAGTAGCTGGGATTACAGGCATGCGCTACCACACCCAGCTAATTTTTGTGTTTTTAGTAGAGACGGGGTGTCACCATGTTGATCATACTGGTCTCGAACTCGTGACCTCGTGATCCACCCACCTCGGCCTCCCAAAGTGCTGGAATTACAAGTGTGAGCCACCGCCCTGGCCGCCTGGCTCATCTTTATATGCCTGCTTGTACTTAATTTTTTAAAAAATTGATGCACTTAAATTTAGACTTAAAGAAAAACATGTAACGTTATATCACACTGTAGGAGATCTGTGAAATCCTGGGTTTGATACAGTAATTATATAACAGGGTTGCATACAAAAAATAATTATAAGATTATTCAAATAAAAAATGTATTTGTGTCACTTAAAATCATCTAGGAAACAAACTTTAATACCGCTTTATGTACCTGGGAAGTCCTTCAATCTCAAGTCACAAAACCACAGGACAATACTGGCAACTCTCTGGTAGTTCCCTGCATTGACACGAATTCTCCACCTCCTCCTTTGTAATAGAACCTGGTTTTTATTTGGCATGTGGCTGCCAAGCTAAACGATTACATTTTCTGTTCTGCTAGCTGTGGCTCTGTGACTAAACTCTGGCCAATGAGACGCCAAAGAATGCATTATGTGTGACTTGCTGGAAGTTTCCTTAAGAGGTAATGAGCCTGCTCTTTGTTCCTTCCTCCTCCCTCCTTCTTGGAATGAGCACATAACAACAAGAACACAAGCTGCCATCTTGAATCATGAGAAAATATGCTAAGAATGTCAGAGGTATGAAAAGAGGGAACCAGGGTTCCTCACGACACCATGAAACTATTACCCCAGCCCTGCAGTACTTCCATACTCCTTTTATGAGAGAGAAATACATCTCTCCAGTGTTAAGCCCTGTTAACTCGAGCTTTCCTGTTACATGCAGCTAAACCTCATTCTACAAATATACCATTCATTCCTTACTCCAGTGCCCCTCCCTCTCGAACCAAGACACAACCAGGAAGACCTCACAGAGAAGATCTGTCCCCTGAGTAGTAGTCGATGAACTGAGCAGCCCTGGGACAATCAGCACTGCCATTTATGTGTCCATTTATAAACCACTCTCCTCCAAATGCTTTAAATGCAGTATTCCATTTAACTCTCCCAGCAAACCTACAAGGCAAGGACCATTATGACCATATCTCCACAGATGTGGAAACTGAGGCATCAAAAGGTTAAGTACCCTGTCCAAGGTCACACGACTAATAAGTGGCAGAGCCAGAACTCAACCCGACAGTGTGACACCAGAGAATAAGTTCTCAACCCTGACGCCCTTTCCCTGAAATCAAACAGGCATCAGACCTGGACCATCAGAGGGGCTGGCTTCTTTGAAGCTCTAAGGGCTTCCCCATCACAGGCCCTGGGAAGCTCCCTGAAGGCTAAAATGACTTTAGCTTCCCTAGGAATCATCCTGGGGGCCCTCCCAAACGCTTTCTGTCGTTGTATTAATGCTACTTTTTAATTAGGACCAGTGCAAGCTGATGCCTAAGCAGAAATGTCTGTTTATTGATTTATTATATGTGTGGAAAAAATATATTAAAAAGATGTTCAAAAGGAAGATTCAGAAAATCTTTGCTCCTGCCCCGCAGGAATTCTATTCCACTCCCCAGATGCCCTGGACAGAGGGGGACGTGTGGCCCCCCACAGTCATCATGGAGTTAATTCACATTTCCCAGGCCTGGCACATGTTCAGTCAAAAACCTGGCGGAGTGCCTGTTGTTTACTGAAGCTGGGGAAGAAGCATCTGCAACATTACGAAAAGCATATTGTAAAAGGCAACACATGCAAATTAAACCTCTTGAGCTATGAGTAAATTGCTGGGAAAATTTATAACTCATTTAATAAAACTTGAAGTAAATACATAGTCTGGCTCCCATGGAAAATAAAATATTTCCCACAATTCTCTTCTCTTTAAAAAAGAAAAAAAAAAAAGGAAGAAAAGGACCATCAAGTTAGACGGCTTTATGTAGCATAAAGTATAAATAGCAGCTGTGGTGCGAGCAAACCCCATTTAGGGTTATGGGGCAATTCATACCCATGTGGGCAGTGCCACGCCCTCTGCTCTGGGAGGTTGACAATGTTCAGGCCTAAGACATTTCCACAATAATCCATGATTGTGCTCACCCAACAAGGCTCTACTGAGCATTTTCTATTCATTAATTCACCCAACAAGGGTGTATTCAGTGTCTACTAGAGAGGCATTGTAATGTGGTGATTAGAAACACGTGCTCTGGAGCCTTGAATCCAAGCTCTGTCACTTACTAGCTGTATGACCTTGAGCTATTGCCTTCATAAACCCTCCATGCCTCAGTTTCCTCATCAGTGAAATGGGAATAATAATAATATCCACATCCTATGGTCACTGTAAAAACTAAATGGGTTAATGTATGTGAAGGGCTTAGGATAATGCCTGGCAAATAGTAACCTTTTGACAAATATTAACTGCTTATTATTTATTAGCTGGCATTGTGGTTCAGCCCCCTGCCAGGTGCACGGGGAATAGAATTGAACAAACAAGGTAGGTGAAGGCACTGCCTCACGAAGTTTACACTCTACTGGGAGTAGACGGTCAATACGCATTTAGGCAAATGAATAAACAGCACTTGTTAAGAGGTCATCTCTTAACAAGAAAACAAAAAAGCAACAGAATAGAGAGAGAATTCCAGTTACCAGTGGGCCATATGAGTGTTTGAGGAGGGAATATTTGAACTGAGACCTAAACGGTTAGAAGGGACCAACTTAACCGAGAACGTTATACACAAAAGGAATACCTTGTTAAAGATTCTAAGATAAATGAATGAATGAATGGGTTTGTTCTCTTTGAGTGACCACACAAGACCAAGGGGGCTGGCATGTACAGAGAGAGGTCTGCAGGGATGAGCTGGGAGAGGTTGACAGGACCAGATCAGACCAGGCCTTGCAGGTCACAGAAGGACTTTGGATGTTACACGAAGTGCAACAGGTAACTGCTGGAGGGAATTCAAGAGAGGGACAGGAGCTGATTGACAATTGAAAAGCCCACTCTGGCTGCCATGTGGCAAATAGACCGTAGGAAGAAAAGAGGAAAAGGGAGAAGGCAGTTTGCAAGCTACTACTGTTGTCCCAGAAAGATGCAATGGTGGCTTGGCCCAGGGTGGTGGTGGAGGAGATTCAGGAAACATTTTAGAATTAGAGCTGACAGGACTCTGTGATGAATTGGAGATGGGGATGAAGGAAAGAAAGAGAAAAAATGATTCTGATTTTGGAGAGGCCTAGGATGCTCAGCAGCCTGAGATGGATGTTGTAGAATATTGAGCAGACATGATTTCCATTATAAAAGAGCTTTAGAGATAGTTGGTCACAGCAGCCTAATACACACAAAATAGAACCAAAGGAAGATGTGATAGAAGTGCCTCTGTGCATGGTTCAGAGTCCAAGACTCGAAGAAAGGAGAGCATGCCATGGGCAGTTTTCACAGAAGGCCACAGAAAACAGGGTGCCCAATCTGTCCTTGAGGGATACAGTCCCTAGCACTCCACAAAGAGTGTCACATGAGCACCTGTGTAAAGGAGGAAAGCCCAGAATGGTCCACCCCAAAGAAACAAGGAAAGTCACTCCACAGAGGCAATGTCTCCATCCAACCCACTGCTGTTTTACCGAACCATCTCCTGGAGACCTGGTGCTAAAGGGAGAGTAGGAGGGAGGTAATGACCTCACTCCTATTGGGTCGTCTTTGTTTTCATCCTTCAGAAAAAAACAGGAAGTCCTGGGAAACAACCATCAGCACAGAGACACTCAGGCAAGTGGCGCAGTGCGACAGTGGCTTGGAGCCCAGGGCCTTCAGCTCCGTACTGCTGTGTGACCCAGACACATTACTTCTCCAGTCCTCAGTGTCTATAAAATGGGATAATTAGGGTACAGCATCTACCATGCAGGATTCAGGGAACTAACTCCTGCCACAAGGGACTTCATACAACGCCTGACCTAAGGTGGAAGTTCTCAGCAGTTTTTATTTAAAGAAATGCTGGTTCCTTCCATAGCATCCTGTAGATCATCTGCCATAGCTTGTACATACTTGGTGGTCATTGTTCATTAAAGCATCCATCTTCCTCGTTGGGTTTTAAGTACATAAGTGAACTTTCTGGGGGTTGGGCATCATTATTATCAGCAGCTAATACAGTGCCTTGCATTAATCCTCATCATGATAATAATACTGCAATTATTATCTATGGCAATCAATATTTAACTCTCATGATGTGCCAGGTATTATGCTAAGCATGTTGTAGGTATGAAATTTTAGGGGACAGGATGGTAGTTAGGAACATAGAATCCTTCCTTTTGAATCTCTGCTTCATTGCTTACTACCTGTCTTACCTCTGACAAATTACTTAACCTTTGTACAACTCAGTTTCCTCATCAGCAAAATGAGGAAAAAGCAATACCTCATTGAGTGGATGGGAGTATTAAATGAATTCATGAATGTGAAACTCTTAGAATAGGCCTGGCCCTTAGTATAAGGCTATAGAAGCAATAATTATGATTATCAATAACAGCAACTCTATGAGTTGGGTGCTATTATACCCATTTTACAGACAAAGAAACAAAGGCACAGAGAAGTTCAATAAACCCCCAAATAGCCACAGGTTTACTAAGAGGTAGAATCAGGATTTGCACTCAAGCAGTCTAACTCCAGAAAGGAAATGACTAACAATGATATTTTGGAGGTGTCAATGGTGAGCACCCAACTTTGCTCTGTAGCTCATCCCCTGAAAGCGTTGGGCCTGAACACCATGAGTCATGGTCAAAGTCATGCTCCGCAAGGTATGTCTGCCTCCCCTCCATGTTGCCCCAGGGAACAGTTAGGTGGGACTAAGACACATTTGTGGATGGCAGAGATGCTGTATCTGCAGGGGAAATTAACAGAAAAAAGAAGAAGAAAACTGGGGACAATGGAATACCAAAGATAGAGAAGAGGCAAAACTGGCCCCTTTAAAAGTGAAAAATGTGTTTAGATGACTACTGGGATTGTTCAAACTGTGCGCCAAGCCCTGGCAGGACAGCTCAGACCACAAGGTAATATAGGTTCCACAAAAGACCTATATCAAGCACACGTGGTCAGGCATTCTGGGGCTCCCTTTGTAGAAATTTACTGTAAATCCAGGTTGTTTTCAACTATAGAACCTTTCCCTTTGGGCACAGGTGGCCTTTCTCCTCCTCCCCCTGGGGTACTTCTTACCCCCACCCCCACTGCCACCTACTCCCCCACACCACCACCAAGTCATGGTGCTGTGATTACTCATCTTAATTCAGCTGCCATAATACTGCATAAAGGACAAGGGCAGCTGGGTGCGGTGGCTCACGCCTGTAATCCCAGCACTTTGGGAGGCTGGATCACCTGAGGTCAGGAGTTCGAGACCAGCCTGGCTAACATGGTGAAACCCTGTTTCTACTAAAAATACAAAAAAATATCCAGGTGTGGTGGTGGGCGCCTGTAATCCCAGCTACATGGGAGGCTGAGGTAGGAGAATTGCTTGAACCCATGAGGCAAAGGTTGCACTGAGCCAAGATCATGCCATTGCACTCCAGCTTGGGCAACATGAGCAAAACTTAAAAAAAAAAAAAAAGAAAGAAAGGACAAGGGCACAGGCCTCACCTGTCCAGCAGGTCATTATGATTTCTGTGTTGCCTTACACAGTGGAAAAAAGACAGTGATGGCCTATGAGAATTTCACATGGCTTAAGGCCTTGAGGCAACAGTGTCACATAGTCCTGAGTTTGAATCCCAGCTCTGTCACTTACTTGCTGCATGGCCTTAGTCAAGTTACTTGAGTTATTTAATGAATCTGAGCCTCAGGTGCCTCATCACTAAAATGGGATGAAAAATAGTTCCTACTGCAGGGCTACTGGAAAATGAGTGGACAGTGGATGTGAAACACTTGGCACAGTGCCTAGAACATAAGAACTCATAAATAGGTTGCTGCTGCTTCTGCTAATGCTGTTGTTGTTAAAGTGGTTTCGTCCTGAAAGGACTTACTCCCAATAGAGTTTTAATTTCCCCAGTGTAGCACACAGGGTAGAGGAACCCAACACAACCTCTTAACTGGAATGTACAGAAGCAATACTCCAGGAAGCCCCAGCCCCAGCCTTTACGTGCCTATTTGCATGGGCTGCAGATGGCGGTGGAGGAGGCTTGGAGATCCTAGCACAGGGGAACTTTATAAACTCCTGACAATTCCTCTAAGAATAAAGGCAGAAGATGACAGCTTCTGATGCACACTGCTCCAGGCCTCTCTCCAATCTCTCATGTATTTGGACATCCCTCAGGCCCATCAGAATCCAGAGACTGCTGTCTGCTGACTGACAACAGAAAGAGAAATTTAGAGGTGTGAGTGAAATGACAGAGCTGTCACGGCTGCCTCTGAAACGACTCTTTTCTTAAAGAAAGAAAAGATAACAGTTAAAAAAAAAAAATCTCAGACAGCTGCTATACCCTGTCATAGTTGCTGGGAGAGGTTTTTTTGTATTGTTTTTTAAAAACGCTTTGGATGAATTTTTAAAATGAGAAGGGGAAAATAACCCAAATTTTAATCTCAGTCCTATATATGAATAGGATAAAACGTGGGGACAACTTTTTGCCTTGGCACCCAATAGAGGAAAATGTTAGCTAGATAGTCTTCCCTGGGGTAAGGGAGAGTTGTTCTTACTCTTTAAAAAACATTTGTTAAAAAAAAAAATCTCAAACTCCAAAATCCAGACTCCATAGTTTCCTTCTTTCCTTTCACTGGGACCAGCTCATGAACTCAGATCCTAATTCTTAGGTGGACTTATAACCAACTAATACCATATTAGCCATCATCCCTGGGCCACTATGATTCTAGCACACCAAAGTCATGCATTTGTCAGACATTCAGAAAACAGCTGAAGCAATGCATCCAAGAGCCAGATCTCACTCCCCATTTCTGGCCAGCCAATATTTCCTCTAGTGTTAGTCATTTTAAATGTCTTGTTTCTTTCTTTGACATCTGAAATATGAAAGACTGACCATTTGGAGGGTTTTCTTAGAAACAAACCACTCTCCAGATGGAAATCCACAGGCTGACGACATCCAGCAACCCTTTAACCACACAGAAGTCGTTGGCCAAAAAGATCACGTTTCAAAGGCTCCCATTTTGCTGGGTTTTCTGAGAACCCTAACTTCACTATAACCATGAGAAGAAACAGATTCCCAATCTCACCCACGGGTCAAGCACAGCCCAGAAAGGAATGCCTTTACTAAGATAATGTCTTGAAATACTCAATAATCCTAATAGCAACTGAAAAAAACAGATCATAAGAGATGGAAGGAAATTGCAGTTGGAGTATTTTTCCAAGAGTCCAAGAGGGCCAGAATAAGAAACCCCATCCTTGCTTGTAAAATGCTCCAGGAGAACCACAAACCTACACTGAATTGCTGATTGATGTAACACTTGGATTAGAAATACACCACATGAAATACAATTTACAGAGAGGAAAAGGAAGTTCTTGATGAGCCTGGTGAAAGAGTGATAAAAGCTTCACTTAAGACCTCCACTTTAGTATCAGATTGTGGGAAACTGTCATTGAAACAACCCAACTGAGTCCACTAGCCATTCATCGACTAGTGCTACATAAACCCTTAACACCTCGGCTAAGAGAAGGCCCAATAATCACCCTGCTTTCCTGCTGCGAGAAGAGAAAAGGAAAAACAGCAGATGGGGAGGCTGTCTACGGTAACCCCAAGAACAAAAGACATTCTTTGACGGGGAGAGAAAAGGAAGAAGGAAATGTCCGAAGGAAGGAGAAAACAGACCAATGTGAATTTCTTCTCCTTTTCACCACTA